>PVJD01002996.1:0-178867 GCA_004026545.1 Mormoops blainvillei | reverse complement strand
TCTCTCTCTCTCTCTCTCTCTCTTTCTCTCTCTCGATAAGTTCCACAAGAACAGGAAGTGATCTGCCTTGTTCCCTGCTGTCTTAGTGTGGTTTTAACTCCCAAAAGAAAAAGATTTGGTGATTAAGGAGTTAAACCCAGGCAACACTGGGAAGAAAGGAACGGGTAGAGAGGGAAGGGAGGAAAGCCAGTAAAATGAGCAGGTCATCACTGCGGCCAAACTGGGCTTCAGCCCTCCAAGGGTGAGGAGGCTGGGCATTGATCAAACATTTCCTGGGCCACATTGGTTAAGGAGTCTCTGAGGTGTTTATGAATCTCTGAGCACATACACAGGCCTAGGGAACACTCTCAGTAGAGAAACGTGAACAACCATGGCCCCAAGTCAGAACTGTGTATAGGCAACCCCCAGCGAAGGCTAAGTGAATGTGAGCTGTGCAAGAACAGGGTAGTCTATGCGTATTCCAGCATCAGTTCCCAGATCAGGCTGTGGCACCAGGTATACGGTCCATAAATTACAGATAAACAAAGAGAGGATTGACACATGAATGAGTAAGAGAGGATATGAATGGGATTCTAGTAATTATAATGCCAGAGAAGGTTGGGTTTTTTTTTCTTGGTGTTGGCTTTTATTTTGACCCATGTTCTTAGGTTTTTGCATCCTCCTTCTTCCAGGCTGAGAAAGGCATAAAGATTTTTCCTGCCATGTGCTCCTTCTCTTCCTCTTTCTGTTCCTCTTTAGCTCCTTGGCTACCACTTCATATTCCTCCTTCCTCATGCTCATCCCACCCTCAGGAAGGAAAAAAAAAAAGCACTTTCTTATTGACTTCATCTGTACTCACTTTTCAGTGAGAAAAATATTGCTAGGTTTCATGGAAATAAATATAGCATTATTATTGATCCAGTTTTCCTGGTATGTAAGCTATTGCCTATAAATTAGTTGGCCTACTTTTAGAAGTTGCATTAATTCTTTTGGGCCAGCTGAGTACCCTTTAGTGCACAAACAGCAAGAGAAGTTAAATTTACAACATTGCACACTGCAACCATTAATCTAGATCAATGCATGCTAGGGACACCTTCCTCCTTTCCTTCTTTTTATATATGTACTTTCATCTGGGCTAGGAATAGAATATGTATCTTGTCCTGAGCAAAATAGTATTATATCTTAGGGTATTGTATTTAAATTCTTGATTAATAATAGTCAAAATCTTTTAACCTTAAGTGACTATTGCTGATGTGCACATTCTATTTGTTTTTCTCCCAGAGCTCTTGGTTCAAATAACCCTGGCTTAATTTTATTACATAGCAGGGTCTCTGCATGAGTGAGCTTTCTTTAACCATGCAAACAATAATAATGAATTTGAAGTTACTAAACATATCTTTTTATATTTCTTTTTTAAAAGATTTAATTATTTATATTTTTAAACAGAGGGGAAGAGAGGGAGAAAGAGAGGGTGAGAAATATTAATGCAAGAGAGAAACGTTGATTGGTTGCCTCTTTCATGCACCCTGACCAGGGATGAAACCCACAACCCAGGCATGTGGCAGGTGCCCTGACTGGGAATCAAACCAGCAACCTTTCATTTTGCAGGATGACACCCAACCAAATGAGCCACACCGACCAAGCCTGATTATATTTCTAATTGCTTTCTGTAGGAAATTTTCTCTCATTTTTCATAATGAATAATTTTTTTCTGGTTTCATAGTTACCTGCTGGATAACAAATGCAACTTTTCTGGCAGAGGTCATTTACATAGTACTATTTAAACTTAAAAGTATTCAATAAACTCACTTCTCTTTATGGTTCCTGTGATGATTAATTTTATGTATCAAATTGATTAGGCCATTATATCCCAGTTTTTGGTCAAATACCAGTCTAGATGTTGCTGTGAAGATATTTTTTAGGTATGATTAATAATGAAATCAATAGACTGTGTGTAAAGCATATTACCCTCCATAATGTGGGTAAGCCTCATCCAGTCAGTTGAAGGCCTTGAGAGAAAAGACTCAGATCACCCAAGGAAGCAGAAATTCTGTTAGTAGAATGCCTTCAAACTTGAGGCTGCAACATCGACTCTTCCCTAGGTCTCTAGCCTGCCAATCAGTCCCAAAAATTGCATTAAGCAAATTTCTTAAAATAAATTTCTCCCTTTATTTACATAAGAACTATATTAGTCAGGGTTCTAATTAGCCAGAGAAACAGAACCAATAGGATGGATGGACATATATATATCCATCTGTAGAACCCTAATTTGGTCCCTAGCGTGCAAAGGAAATTTTTAGAGGAAAGCCCTATATGAATTGTTGTATGTTTAGAATTCCTTGCTTGCTTCTCCTCCATCCTTCCAGACATCATATTAGGTGTTAAGGACACAAAGAAGAAAAATCATGGGTATTCCTACACAGTTTCAATATGATGAGATGATAGCAAAATACATGTAAGAGAGGCAGAGACAGACTTAGGGAGGTAGGCAGACCCAATACCAGAATAAGCTGGGAAGGCTTGACAGAAAAGTCACACTGAAGCTGAGTTTTGAGAGATTAATAGGCAATGTGGGACATAAAGGATCTTCTAGATAGGTATAATATTTGGTTCAAAAACATGGCAGCCGCCTCTAATGACCACTGATGCATTAAAAAAATATTTATTGACTGTATGTTTTATGCCTTAGATGGCTTTTGTCCTTAATTTTGATTCATTTAACAGCCTCCTTCCTAGGCTTGTGAAGATCCATCACATTTACCCTGTTAGAGGGCTGCCTTGCATAGTTCTGTTCCCTTCAGGCTCTGTAGCAGATGTTGGGGATAAGATGGTGAGCACAAACAAACAAAAACATGGTTAGGGTTAGCTTTAGCAACTAATGACAGGAATCCCGAAATAAAAATGGCTTAATTAAGCATGATAGAGTTTTATTTTTTCTCTGACATAAATGTCCAGATCTATGATCTAGAGATGGAATGATGGCATTAGGCTTCCCTCACGTTCCCGCCCTTTCAGCCTCCTCATGCAGCTATGACCTGATGACCCAAATGCCTGCTCTAGCACCAAGCCAGCAAGAAGGATGAAAGGAAGAGGAGGTGAGCATTCATCTCTATACAGACACTTCTAAAAGCTACATGCCTCAATCTCATCAAATCCCATTTTCTCAGAACTTAGTTATCCAACTACAACTAGTCTTCACTGGTGGCAGCAATATATCCAGCCAATAATTAAAAAAGAAAAAGACAAACATTGAGAGGCAAAGGAGTACATGTCAGAAAGGCAACAGGATGATTCTCTGAAGACTACATCCTTAAGCTGAAATATAGAGTTGCTAAGCAGGAGTTAGTTGGGTTTTTTATGTCTCTTAAAATTTTTACTATATAATCACATTGTTTTAATGATAACCATTTAGAGCTGGTTTTTTAGAATTCAAGTATATTTGAATTTTTCCAAAAATCAGGATAAAAATGAATTTTATTGTTTCTCTGTGAGTTAATTAACCAATGGTTAAGGCAATTGTTTGTTTGTTTGGCCTGGATAATTCTTTGTTATGGGACCCTGTCTCGTGTTTTACAAGTAGAGTTGCCAGATCTAATACAGGGTGCCCAGTCAAACCTGAATTTCAAATGAACAATGCTGTTAATCTGATTCAAATTTAACTGGGAGTCCTGTACTTCATTTGACCACTCCACCATGTGTATTTTTATTTGCTAAAGCCGACAGCCCTGATTATAGGATATGAAGCATCCCCAACCTCTACCAACTAGGTGCCAGTAACAGACCACAGCCCTGCCTCTCTGGCTATGATAACTAAATATGTCTCTAACATTCCCTCCCCCGCTCCAGCCCACCCCCACCCTCTGCGCACACACCCACCTTAAGGATCACTACTCTGTAAGGTATATAGAATGCTGTGCTTCACAGGAAGTGTTCCTTGACCTGGAAGCCTTTGTCTAAACCCAAAAATCCTTGGGGCCAAACCTTTAAACATCGGAGAAGACCAAGCGGTGAAAGTTTTGCACTTGCTTCTTTTCCCCTAAGGGTATTTAGTTACTGTTGTCACCAACTGCATGCCAGAGGAGTCCCCAGTTTGGAGTGCGGTGAAGGGGAGAGAGACGTTATTCAGCGCACACTGCTGTGAGGGAGCTCTGCCCTGGTGGTGCTGCCCCACCGCAGCCAGGGAGGACCAGTCTCTGATGGGAACGGAGAGTGCTCCTAAGGCCATTGCTTCGTTAAAGGTAAATCACGGGTGTATTTTCATTCTTTCATGTTTTGAATCTTTCGTATGATACATATGAGAGGAAAACACAGGCACTGAAAACACAAACTAGAAGTCAATAACAAGGGATCTCACTAATAGCAAAAGCCTGAAACACTTTTTTGTTGTATTAAACTATGTATGTGGTGTTCATGAAGGAGCAGTGTAGTCAGACTTGCCCCTGAAAGAAACCGCCATGAGAAGCATCACTGACATGTCCCTGAAGTCTCGTAAGGTCCACAATGAGAACACACAGCCTCTGGCTGCTCCTAGCCAATGGCTGAGCACAGCAGAGGTACCAGGGAAGTAACCTGATTCTCAGGAGACCCTGCAGCTCTGCTCTCAGTCTTCATACACCAACACCACATGAAGAAAAGGCATCCTCCTTGAGGATAAAGAAGTAAGTGGAGACAGTGGTTCAGTCAACAGTTCACACTAACCATCTTGAACCATCTAGCTCCAGTAAAAGTCCAGGTGACTGCAACCACATGAATAGTTCTGGGCAAGACCTTCAGAAGATCCACCTATCTGAGTACAACCTACATTGCTCCCCCAAAGAATCATGAACAAGTCAAGTGGTTGTTGTAATAGCCTACTAAATTTTGGAGCTATATGTTAAGCAGCAAAAAATAACTGATACACACCTAAAATAAGGTACAAGTGGCTAATGATTTATGTGTGTGTGTATAAATATTTATATTATATAAACACATATATGCATGTGTGTATATATGTATATATGTATATGCACACCTATATATATATATACACACACACATATACACCTATATACACATATCCATGTGCGTGTGTATATATATATATATATAGTCTGTCCAGAAGATATCCATCCATATAATATGAAAAAAAGTGACATTTATAGAAGAAGATACAAGATACAAGAAACATTGAACATAGGACAATGATACCTCAGTCCCCTTCAAAGTAGGCACCTAAGGACCTCACACAGTTCTCCCAATCACCATCAGCTGCCCTGTGGTATTTTCCTGAATCTCTTTAATGGTCTGAAATTTCTTCCTTTTCAAAGGTGATTTTAGTTTTGGAAAAAGCTGGAAGTTTCACAGGGTGTCAAATCTGGGCTATAGCGGGGCTGAGTCACCTGGGTGATTTGATGTTTTGCCAAGAACAAGAAACTCTGTATAAGCCATGATGCATAAGCAGACATGTTGTTGTGATGAAGCTGCCAATCACCAGTTACCCACAGCTGTGGCCTTCTGAGTCATCCAAAAAATTTCTGTGGAGGAATGTTCAAACTTAATGCAAAATTTGATGCAGATTCATTGTTCTACTAGCTCAGTCATTTTGAATGCAACAGCCACACAGTACACATGCTCACTCAATAGTGTCTACTGCCCCCACTGACTAGTACAGTGAAGTCGTCATTGTTCACACATGCGCATTCCAGTCTTCTCTCCTTGGCTGCCAGTTTACATTGCTGTCACACTAACATTCTCATTATATTAACAATGGCTGGACTTTTTCTGGACAGACTACGTATATACATACATATCAAATGCTAACAAGATGAAAGTTTAACTTTCTATATTAATATCAAACAAAATAGATTTTAACACAAAAGCCATTATGACGATTAAAGATAAACAGAATTCTATTGTATTGTAATAAAATGTACTAAAAATATATAAATCAAGAATAAATGGAACTACAAGAAGAAATAGGGAAATTCACAATAACACAATTGTATTAGTGATTAAAATAGAGCAAGGTATCCAGCCATGCACACCAGGATCTCAAACTCAAGTGCTTAACAAGGATCAGAAAGGTAACATAAATGAATAAAACAGACTAAGTTTAAAAGAATAAGGTATGGTGGAGTCATTGGCAACCTGAGGAGCACATAACCCAAGCAAAATATCTCAAATTCTGTGAACTGGTTCTGACCAATGGGCCTCCACTTTCCATAATGTGCAGTACCACGTGTGTATCTGTTATCTCTATCACAGCTTGATCAAATTGTATCATAGTTAAATATTTTTGTATATGTTGCCCCCACCACCACCAGTGAGAGCTTCCACATGCTGGAACAGTGTCCTATTCTTCTTTATACCCCAAGATAGATCCCCTAATATATAGTCAGCCTGCAATAAATGCTTGTGGCAGAAATGGTGAATGAATGAATAAATGACCAGGAGCCCATAGCAGCAAATCATCCAGACCGAGGCATTAACTGAATAATGGCAAGAGAAATCAAATCATGGGCATGAACATGAAACACCTCGCAAAGGTCTGCCTCTTTGTGCTGTGACAGGCAACCAGCTGACAGCTCTCGGCTTAATGACAGCCTGTAACCTGAGATTCCAGAAGCTCAGTGTTTGGAAAAGGCCCTCATATCTTTCCTTTTTAATTAGGTGACCACTGATTATATTATTATTGGTAGAGACAGGCTGATTAAGGAGTCAGTGATGAGTCATTTGTCCTCCTAGGAGGGCTGTCATCGGGATACATTTACATAATGACAGCTCCCCAGCTGGAAGCTCTACTGTCTGCTAGTGACACTCTGGTGACTAATGTTGGTCCCTCACTTCTCAGACCTTCAGTAAATTTTCCAAGCAGAAAGTCTTTTAGAGGAAATGTTATTTTAAAAACTTTAGAAATGGGAATGCACCCAAAAGGAATTTGTTTAGGTTCCTAGGGCTTTCTCTTTTCTCTTTTTCCTAGAAAATAAGCTGCTTAAGGTGGTGGTGGTAGGATGGTAGAGGAAGAGAGGGTTCAGCAGTTTGACCTTAGAAAGACGCTTTTGGGGAATTGGTTAAAAGAATATCACCTTAAAGGGGATGGGGAGGTATAGGGGAGTGAGTAAATGTGTGCATGTCTGGGATGGGCATTGGAGAGTGTGTGGGGAGGGGGTGGTTTCTCCCCTAAATACTGTTGTATCTGAAAAGTAGAAAAAAATCTTTTATCTTCATAATTTTTTCAAACTAGAGCAGTTTCAAGCCTCTAGTCTGTCTTTTTACCTTTTTTCCTTACTTTTCATTTTCAAAAACCTTTCAAGTCTCATTGTGCTTCTCCATTTCTACATAAACAGTTGATTACATTCATTAAATGAAACATTTATTGAGATAAGAAAGAGAGGGAAAGAGAGAAAGAGAGAAAATTCTGTCTCTGATTATTTGAGATTAGAGAAGCTTCGGTTATTTTTTAAATGGAATGCCTTTAATCAAGTCCTTAAGTTGAATCACAAAAAAGACAAACGGAAAAACTGAACTTCAAATGCAATCTTGAAAAAAGCCAAAAACCAAATAAACAAATAAAAAACTAACTCATTTGGTGTAAGTATTCCAAATTAAAGAAAAGTGTAATTATAAAACAGAAAGAAAACTTTTTTATTCTTTTTTATTGTTATTCTATTACAGTTGTCCCAAGTTTCCCCCCTTTGCCCTCCTCCACCCAGCCCACCCCTGTTCCCACAGTCAGTCCCCACGCTGTTGTCCATGTCCATGGGTCATTCAGACATGTTCTTTGACTGGTCCCTTCCCCCTTTTTCCACAGTTACCCCCCTCCCCCACCCCTCAAAAGAAAACTTTTTTACAGCATTTCTAGGAAGGAGCACTTCTGGGCCACTTAATGATGTTCTATCCTACCCCTATGTCTGAAATTTTCTGAAATAGGTGAAACATTTTTTTCATGCAGTCCTTTAACATTATTAATTTTCAATTTTTTCCATAAATGGTGATGATTACACTCAGTACAGGTCCAAATTGTGGATTTACATCAAGATATAAAATGGGTGTGTTCCAAGAACATAAGGAGTTCAACATCATAAACTCTACTAATGCAACTCACCATATTAACAGATTAAAAAGAGAAAAACATAGCAACCCCAATTATTTATTTTGCTCATAAACCTATAATTTGGGGCAGGACTTGGTAAAAATAGTCTCTGCTCCACACAGGTTTGGTTGGAGTAGCTTGAGTGGGGCTGGCAATTCGGCTCCTATGATAACTCATTTACAAGCAAGCTGATACTAGCTATTGCCTAGAAGCCCAGCCAAAATTTTTAGGCGATCCTCAGTTCCTTTCCAGAGGGCTGCCTGGGTTTCTTTTCAGCATAAAGCTGGGTTTCCAAAAGCAAATGCTCCATAAGACCAAGGTGGAAGCTACAAGGCTTCATAAGATTTCTCCTTGGGAATCTCAGAATGTCATGTCTACTGTATTCCATTAGTTACACAAGTCTCCTAAGCCAGCCCAGGTCCGAGGGGAGGGGACTACAAACCTAGTCTGGTTTGGAGATGCCAGCTTACACAGGAGTTGTATGAGAATACGAGCTGTGTGCACCTGGAGATCATAGCGTCTGTGGGAAGGTACAGGAAATCCTCTCCCATGGAGCAGAAGTCACTGATCCCATGGGAAGCTGAACCTGGGTGCAGCCTCTCCCCTAAGCAGAGAGAGTAAGATAGGTCTCAGCTCGTAGGTCAGATGAGCAACAGCGAGCACCACAGTGAGCATTTTCGTCAGTCCTCTCACTGCACTCCAGGTCTATTTGTTTATTTGCAACCATTGTGCTGGACACTTCCTCGGCCCCTTTTGTCTGGAAACTCACGTCCTTCAATATTTGAATAATTCAGGCCTCTCTGTTCTCTCTTTTTGGCATCCTTATTATTTGAACATTGAATTCTCTGGACTAGTTCAATAAATTTCTTATCTTTTTATTCCTATTTTCCATCTTTTTAATTTTGCCCCGCTCACAGGGAGATTTTTCAGTATTATCGATATTATTCTACTGAGTATTTTTTCCACTGCTAACATGTTTTTAATTTCTAAAACTTATTTTTGTTCTTTATAAATTTTTTAGGATCCTCTTCTTGTTTTATCGTTACAACATTTTATCTCTCTGGGGATATTAAAGATAGTTTTGGTTTATAGTTTTGGGTTTTGTTTTGATTTTTTATGTTTTCTCCTACCTGGCCCTGACTGGTGTGGCTCAGTGTGTTGGGCGTCATGCCGCAAACCGAGAGGTCACCAGTTTGGGCACATGACTGGGTTGCAGCTGGGTCCTTGGTTGGAGGCGTACCAGGGGCAACCAGTCAGTGTTTTTCTCTCACACGTATGTTTCTCCCCCTCGCCTTCTCCCTCCCTTCCCCTCTCTCTAAAAATAAATAAATAAAATATTTTTTTTTAATCTAAAAAAATGAAAAAATAAAGTTTTCTTCTACCTGGATATCTGTGTCCTCCAAGTTTCTGTTTTCTGTTGGCTTTTGTGCTTATGTTAGCTTTCCTCATATACCTGAAAATCCTTGGCTTTCTGCCCTTGATAAAAAGAGTAGGGAACTAGAAAGCATGTGAATGAGGCCTGTCAGCTCAGAGCTTCTCTTTAGAAGGAGATGGGCCATTTGTTGGGTAAGCAATGGCACTGATATGCTTAGGTGTCCTCTTGGCGTGGTCACATTTCCGAGTTCTCTGGCAGTGACTAGAGGGCAAGAGTCTGGTTGACTGTGTTCTGGAAGCTAAATGAAGGGTAAAGGCTGGAGGTCCGTGCAGAGGTTCTCTTTACCTTCTCCGGAGTCAGCTTCCACCCAGGGAAACAATGGGCAGTTGCCCAGAGGCATAAAGAGAAGGAGGGAATTTTAAAGTCCAAGCATTTCTCAAACAATGTTTGCCCCACAATCTTTATTATAGCATGGCCCCAACACACATACCCGTACACAGACACACTTCACAGTCGGTCCCAAACATTCCTGGTACTAATAGTTCCTGAGTCTTTTCAAAGCTCTGGAGTAAATTGTGAACCGTGTTCATTCTTAGCTTTCTCAGCTATTAGCTCGCGGTCTGACCTTGGCAGTGAGTTTGTTCTCAATCGTCTGCTTTCAGCCTTACAAGTTTGTTGCAGTTTTCTCCTCTCAGGATGTCACCATGTTGAGAGGTTTTGACTTTTTAAAATATACCTTGTCTCTGGTCAAAAGGCGCAAATTTCCATTCATAAGATAAGTAAGTCATGGGAATGTAATGTACAGCATGGCGACTATTGTTAATAATAGTGTATTGTATATTTAAAAGTTGCTAAGAGAGTAGATCTTAAAAGCTCTCATCACGAGAAAAAAAATTTTGTAACCAGTTGAGGTATTTGATATTACCAAAACTTACTGCGATGATTGTTTTGTAATATGTACATATATAAAATCATGGTGTACACTTTGAACTTTGTAGTTATATAATTTTGAACTTTGAACTTTGAACTTTGTAGTTATATAATTTTGAACTTTGTAGTTATATAATTTTGAACTTTGTAGTTATATAATTGACATATAACTACAATGTTATATGTCAATTATATCTCAATAAAACTGTGAACAGAAAAATACTTATCTGTAGTTTTCGTATGATTTGAAAAGGAATGAAATTAGGTGCACTATTGTATCCCAGTCAGCATCTTAACCTAGAAGTTTCAATTGTTTTGTTTTAACAACATGTATATGTATGTATTAACAGCTGCTGAACAGTGTTTAAGATTTTTCCCTATTGAAAACATTAGCCTCTGCAGGTGAGTAGGTAAGACAGACACAAAATAATCTAGTCTGTAAACTGAGGTGCTATAGATTTCCAATCCATAACCAAGCTCGTAAAAGTACTCTAAAATAGGTAACTACTGTATATTCCATGGTAGTTTAACTTCTACAGATTTTAAAGTATATTGGTATATAAAAGTTTATTGGATGCCATAGCAGTTGGACCTGGCACCAGACTTTATTGGCTTGAAACCCAGGCCTTGAGTAGTTTATTAAACTCTCCTGAGACTCCGTTTGCTCAGTTCTAAGTTCATTGAGAAGATTAAATGAGTGGAAACATATAAAGTGCTTTGAATAGTGCCAGGTACATAGTAAGTGCACAACAAATTTTAAGAATGAGAATTGAAACACAATTTAACATATTGACATTAAATATTTTTAACGTACAAATCCTTAAAATACCTTTTGTATAGTACTTATGAAATTAAATCACCTTACCTACAATTGAAAGGAATGACCTTCAAAAAAGTTAATACTGTTTCTTTAACAGGAAAATTTGAAACATTTATAGTAATTTCTAGTTTGTACTTACCTTAAACTTTACCAATTCTGCCAAAACTTACAAGAAAATGATACTTTAAATTTTCATCATAATTGTACTGCTGTAAAATAAACAATGCAGCAAGCCACTGTGCATGTCAATTTAATAAAGCCAGTATATAATTAATAACAAGCAAGCTCCATGTGGTAATTTCTTTTTTTTTTTTTTTTTTTTGGTGACATGTGTTTTTAAAAATTACCTCTTTATTTTGGTAATTAAAGCCAGTTAAAATGTTTTTGTCTTTCTGCTATCAAAATAAACTTCCTTTTATGCTTAATTAGAGGATATAAGGCTTCCCTGCTGATAAAATATTTTACCACTTGAAAGCCAGTTTGCCGTACTTACAGCATGAAGCAAGAGTGACATCTGGTGGTTCTACAAGCTCATCACATACAGCTATGCACTTGAAATGATTTCATTTGTTTTTAAGGCTCCTTTTTATAAAAAGAAAATAAAATTAAAAATCAAAACATTTTAAGTGAGTGCCTTCATATATTATAAACTTTAAGAGTTGTTTTTAGGTGAAACATGTAATAGATTACAAAATTTACCTGACTGAAAAATGAACCAATGACGCCAAGACATGTTTAAAAAAGCAGTGGAAGGGGACAAAAGGATAAAGATAATTTAGAAAAAAAGAGATAGTAGATACAAAATAAAGCCAATAGAAAGCCAAAATATAAAGAATTGGTATAAATAAAAGGACAGGGCCTAAAGAACACAATTTTCAAAATTTTCAAAAACTGGAGGCCTATCTACATCTACAGATTTAAATGGATCACTGTATTACACAGTTAAAAATTAATTAGATAGAATTAGCTGCTCCACAAAATCCTGTATAAATATGGTTAAAATCCTCTTTATTCAATTTAATTACTCAGTTTCCCAGCTGCTTTATCAGCAGGAAATTCGGTATCTCCCTCTCAAATCTCCATCCTCTCGCAGATATGCAAGAATCCTCCTGGCCATTACAATTGCTCAAAGGTCAGAAGGAGGAAACTCCAGCCTCCAAATCCGTGCAGGGATAGAGTTGCACCGTCATCAGCTCAATCCCGTGGTCTCCACTCAACCGAACAGGCCAACGAATATCGGTTCATATAAATGAGGGAAATAGCAAATTACCATTAGACAAACAGAACAGTAATACTGTGGCAGGCAAGATTAGGGGTCAAAGTATGGCGAGAAATAGGATAGTCTCAAAGACTCTCCCTCTCAGGTACATATTCACTGCAAATGGAAAAAATAGAGACGTCACATTGGAAAAACCCTCCAGACAGCCCTCTAACCATGTGGTCAAGATTAATGTTATCACCACTGATATGGCATATGGACATCACGTACCTCCTGATATGATGCACTGAGCAGATCGTCTTCACTTCTGTGAGACCGGGTGGTTGCCAAAATGTGTAACTTCTATCTAATCAAGCATGGTAAAATACTACACAAACCCAAATTGAGGGCCATTCTAAAAAAAGATAACTGACCAGTCAGTACTCTTCAAAAGTGTCCAGATCATGAAAGGCAAAGGATGACTGAGAAAATATCACTAAATGCAATGTGGGTTCCTGGAAGGAAAACTCAACTAAGTGAAGTGCTCTAGTTAAGAAATTGTCAAGATTAGAGTAAGAACCGTCATTTAGTCCATATTATTGTTTCAGTGTTAATTTCCTGGTTTTGATCATTTGCTAAGGGGAAGCTGAAGGGCATATGGGGTTTTCTACACTATTTCTGCAACTTTTCTGGAAGTCTAGAATTATTTAAAAATAAAAAGGTTTTATTTAAGTCCATATAGTTCATTTAATCCTGACATCGATCCCTCTCCAAGGAACACTGTCCTTGGAAAGAAGTGATCGATCTCAGTGCTGTCCCAGCCAAGAGTGTCCCACCTGTGGGCTTCTTGGTGAGGAGCTTTTTGTGCTCAGCTCTTTTCTTTTTTTATACACAGATACACCCCACGGTTTCTGGGCCAGAAGTGCTGGGGTAGGACTAGGTTCTGGTTTTAGTCTCCTCATGATGTCAAAACCAAGTCAGCCTTCCACCACAGAGGATGATCCATAGGACAAGCAGCGTTTTTAATTCTTAAAACATGAAGGGTTTGATTATTGCCCTTCCCCATGCTATTCTCCCACTCCTTCAGACCCACTAGATGTAGCAGACATGGCTGGACCCCAACCCACATGCCCTCGACCCCATGAGTTCACTTGCTGAGGTTCCTGCCTCCGGAGTTTCCCACTTCTTTACCTGAGAGCTCTTTATGGCACTGAAGAAGCTCAGTCCTGGCCAGCATGGGCAACCTGCGGTGTGGAGGAATTAAAGCCCCTGAGGACCAAACTAGGGGGGAAGGAAGTGGATGAATAAATGCTCCGTTCTCCCTCCCTCCAAGGCTAATACTCAGAAGGCCCTCTGCAGGCCTGAGCTCACCGTGGTGGCAGGCTCCCTGTCTCACGCCTACCACTGGTTTACTTGTGCTTCCTGGGATCATCTCCTTAAAAACAAAAGAAAACAAAACAAAACAAAACAAACAAAAGAAAACTCTCCCGGAATCCAAACTGTCACAGAGATATTTAATGATATAGAAAAATGTTCTCAAGGTATTCTGAACCAAATATAAAACACATTAGAAAGCAGTAGCAGCCCTGCCTGGGTAGTTCAGTTGGTTAGAGCATTATCCCTATATACCAAGGTTAGGGTGTTCGATCCCTGGTCAAGGCATAGATAAGAGGCAACAAATAAATGCATAAATAAGTAGAACAACAAACTGATCCCTCTCTCTCTCTCCCTCACTCTCTCTTTCTTGCTCTCTAAATCAATTATACGTTATTTTAAAAAAGAAAACAGTATCATCAGTTCCTTTCTAACCAGCATAGCCTAAGGCTTCCTCCCCTGCAACCAACCGCAGACATGGTGCCAAAGCTGGAGGGAAGGAGGTGTGTTCCAGCGCTAACTCTTAAACTGTGGAAAGCACGTGGGTCACAGAGGGTGTGCCTGGAGGAGAGGGTCATGCGGAAGGGAGGGGAATGTATAGGTTAGAGTGGGTGAAGGCCAGATACCAGGGAAAGGTATGGGTTGCAGGGCTTCATTACTTCCTCCCTTTTTCTCCTCTTCCTCCACACATCCTGGACGAGCACATTGGCTGTTGCAATGCATTGTGTGGCAGCCCTGTCCAAGTGCCATCCTGGGGTGTTGGGTAACACTGGGTAGTGCAAGAACTTGATTACGGGCTGGAGTTGATAAAGGTCAGTGCAGGCCTATTTCTCCCCTTCTTATGGCATCTTCCTATGACATCAGGGCTCCACCCACACCCCCTACAACCGTGGCCTAGTCAGTTACAATAAAGAGAAGCAGCCCGCATTGCCTGAGCAGTAGGCCTAGGCTAGGGGTGGGGCATGAGATAAATGAGTGGTTGATCCCAGGTTGCTTTATTCCTAGACACAGCATGACTCCTAATTAATCTACGATGACACAAGGTAGGGCCCAGGCTTTTATCCCTTCCCCAGCTAAACATTTTCAGTCAGGAAACCAGGCCCAAGGAAATACGAAGAGCTAAAAAGAGACTTCAGAAATGTGCAAACATTATAAAAGAGATGACCTTTGTAATTTTTTAAAAAATTTAGAAAAAGATATTAAGACCCACTTCACAAGATTATTATGACAATTGAGTCTAATGCGTGGAGAGCATCGCCCAGGTATAAAATTTTGTGCCTGTGTAACAAGAGGGGTACCGAATACTGTGGAGGTAAGTTTGTATATTTGGAAGTGGGAGATAAGGGAATGTCCCCAATTTCTTTTAGTATTTCCTTTGCGTCATAGCGTCTGAAGTCATTACTCAGAGCAAAGGGGAAGGTTTTGGTGTGTTTGAGGGGATAAAGAGGGGAATAAGGTTGGAAATGTGAGGAAATAGCCTCACGGAGACAAGACAGTGAACTGCCTAGATGAATCCGGCGTGTTTGATGGCCATGAGTTTGTCGTGGCGCCAGTCTCCTCTGTCCTGCGGCTCCTGTCATCGGTACTCAGCTGCACTTTTGCAGACATGAACAGAGTAGACAGAGGGTTTATCCAGGTACAGGTTTTGCCAGGCATGGCAAAGACAAGGGGCAAAAGACCAAAAGACAAGGGGCAAAGGAGTTGAGAGAAGGTGTATTACACCCGGCAAAGGTGTAATTGAAATGTAATTCAACTGAAGCTGGAACAAGAAATATGTAGACAAATGGTTGCCAGAAAGGGAGAACATGGAGATACCAAGGACTACATTTACTTTTACATATTTTCATCTTTATGCAGATTTCCTACAGCTTGCTAAATGAACCAATTATGTTTCTTTTAAAAGAATGCCTCTTTTATTTTATTACTTATATTTTACACATGTTATATACTCCTATATATGTTTAATTTTAATCACCAAATATTTTATAAGAAGAAGAGAGGGCAGAGGTGGAATTACAACATTTATTTCCCTAATAAACCTATTTGCAGAGCAGAGGATATAGTCAAACTGTTCATAACAGTGGATGAAACTCATGCTTTGTTTCCCAAATAAAGGATGTCCTTCTCTTCTGAAATGAATAGTCACTCTCAGTTGATAATGGATTAGAAGCTTTATATCTTTAGGTGCGTGTTCTCAAGGAGCTTCCAGCTGGGGCACCAATGTAGTTGTAGGCAGAACTGACAAAATGAACATGCTGTCCTTTAGGAAGGCTTGCTGATCACAGCCACCATATTCTAGGGTCTTTTCCTTACTGTGGAAAGCATACAACCTGACTTATGCTAACAAACTCTCCAGCTGCTCTGGTCTGCCAGCAAGGCCAGATGGACTTACATGACAGTTCAGGTGATGCCAAAATGGCTGCGAACACTTGAGGCCACAGGAAAAAAACTTCATAGAGATTCCCCGAACCCCACGTGTGGAGGCGACCTCAGCTGCGGCCGCCGCAGCCTCCGTCAGGAGAGCCAACAAGGTCTGCGGCTGTGGATTTAACCCCACCTCGAGTCAGACCAGTGTTCTCTGCTGCCATCTAGTGACCACTGGTGGAAATGCAGACATAAAAACTCCCTGAAAGACTTCAGGACTATGCTGTGGCTCTGGGATAGAGTTGACCAAGAGAAGTAAGGGAGAGATTTGGGAAATAGAAGTGAAGAAGCAGCCATTGCTCTCTGAAAGTCACTGTGTTTAGAGGTGGTGTGACAGATGGACACAGAGGTGCTGGAGGGCTCCAGTTTGTACTCATTCCTTCTGGCCCACTCCCAGCCCCTCCTGACGGCTGACCGTTCTGACCAAGAGCAAGGCAACCCCAGGCCCACCACCAAAGGCTGTGAACTCAGAGACGACAGCCAAGAGGAGGGAACAGCTTCCCAGAGACTTCAACACCAGCTCTTCACGGTCCCATTCCAGCAGCTGGATGTGCCTGCGTTCCCTCGAACCCTGACTGGCCCACCTGCACCACTGTCAGAACAATGGGTCTTTTTCTTAATCTTCCAACTCCTTGTTTGGACCTTAACTGCCCCAGCCCGTCTCCCCATTGTGTACTGTCCCAGTCCTATAAGAAATCCTTACTCCATATACCTAGTGACTCTGCTTCCCTGAATGAACTTCACTGAAACGCTCCCTCTGCTGTAATCCCTGACGGCAAAACGGATGCCCTCTGCCCCAGTAGTGTCCTGTAAAACTCAGCTGCAGATGCAAATCTCAGGAGATTGCCTCCAACTGGTGGAATCTAATTCATGCTTGCATTCAAGAAAATAAGGAAATTGGGAAATGTATGGCTTTGTTTTGATTTTAAATATTAAAATGTGAAGATGGTATTTGTCAGGGTTCTGTTTGGAACAGATGATGTCCTTATACTGAGTAATTTGACAAGAATTTAAAGATGTAGGTAGAGTTTAGGAAAAGCAGAGAGTGGTTATAATCCCTCAGGCTGAGGGGTAAAGTAAAGGGAGCAGAGGATACAACCAGAGAGAGGGGTTTGGAGGGAGCGTGTGACAGGAGCTGGGGCCTGCGGCAGAGAACGGAGGTAACCCACTTTCGCCTGTTGTCGGGGAGAAATATCCTGACCACTCCTCTCCTCGCCTTCTGGACCTCCTCTGGGCTCTCCGCGGTCCTCTCAGGGCTTTCACCTATGCTGTGTCCATACTCCCTGAGCAGTTAATTCCTGACCGCCCTTTTGATATTACATCAAGTATTACTTCCATCAGGAAGACTTTCCTGTATTTTCAGCAAAAACTTTAAAAATCCATTTCGAAGATATTTCAGGCCCCATGAAATTATGTATAATAGTGATTACCAGTTTTAAAATTCTACCTCATCATAGGCTCATCTTTGAAAATTACAAATCAATTAGTTAGAAAAAAGAAATAAAAACAAAAACAAGTAAAATACAAGACAAAATTTTCACTATTAGATTCAACAGCATATGTCAAATTGTCATTAAATGTTTCTTAACGCACACCCTCAATTCAGTGCTACCATTGATTCTCCACCCTGGCTAGAGTCACAAGGGTAACTTGAAAAAAATCACCTGGGGAGGTTTTTAAAAATAGTGCTAATTCCGTACTGCAGTCCAACCAGATCAATGGCTGGAAAGTGAGGCCTGGCATATATACAAGTGTATACATATTTTCAGTTCCCCTGTATGTCTCTAATGTAAGACTATGATTGAATATCAATTAACCAAACAATAGGCCGGCTAAAAGGAGAAATAACATTCTTTCTCTCTAGCTGCTTCGTGTAAAGCCTAGGATGAGTTTGTTTCTTACTATCAACTTAATTTATTCACAAAATATTTACATTGAAAAGGCCCTCTCCACTAAGCATGTAGCTCTAAATACTATAGTCTTTTCTTCAATAGCCTTTTTTGTTTCCCCAATGTGTGTGTGTGTATGTGTATGTGTATGTGTATATATATCTACCCTTGGAAGTGGTTTATCTAAATTATTGCAGGCACTGGGGACTTAATTATTTTTTTTAAAAGATTTTATTTATTTATTTTTAGAGAGGGCAAGGGAGGGAGAGAAACATCAATGCAGGAGAGGTACATCGATCAGTTTCTTCTCCCATGGCCCCCAACTGGGGATCTGGCCTGCAACCCAGGCATGTGCCCTGACTGGGTATTGAACTGGTGACCTTTCCGTTCAGAGGCTGCCACTCAATCCACTGAACCACACCAGCCAGGGCTAGGTAATTAATTATTTTAATAATCTTGCCCAAAGGACTTTCTTCTTCTTTTCTTTTTCTTTCTCTCAATTCATGTAACTACTTTTGTGAATTTTTTTTCTGTTGTCAAACCAACTCTGATGCCTCTCACCCCTCCAGCAGCCCAGCCTAAAATTGTCAGGTTGATCTGATTCATATCCTTAAATATTTCAGATTTTTACATAAATTTACCCATTTTTTCCAATTAAAATTATTCTCTTTCTGTTATCTTTACTTCTTTCTTTATGGTACAGCTGGGCCTCCTATCTTTTTCTTAAGAATTTTCATGGAGCTTCTTTATTTTCCCCAGAAACATTCTACTCCCTTACCGCCTCAAAAGTCTAAGACTGCACACTTTCAAATGTTTTACCATTTTCTTCATTCGAGCTTTAAAGATTCAAAATCATCTTTGTGAAAGTCTTCGGGGTTCTGAAAAATTATGTAGGAGAGTTTTAAAAAGTTATTCTTTCTTTGCCAGTTTTCTATTCTTAAATATCCTAGTGAATTTTTATAAATAAGAGGCTTCAGTGTAATTTGATTTTTTTTCTCTTTCTCCCTATTTTCTTCCTTGACAGCCTGATCATAAAGAGAGAAACTGAAAATTTCAGATGAGACTCTGGGGAACACATTAGGAGGCTGTCCCTGAATTTATTTCTTTCTCTTGTACTTACTAGAGGTTTTCCTTTCCCTGCTCTGGGCTGGAAAGGATTTTATAAATGAAGCTCCATTCCCCATCCTCGCCGCCCACCCAGTAGCTTAGTTCTAAAAGTGAGAGTGAATTTCTTAAACATGAAAATGTTCTGGAACTCATTTCTTCTCTTTCACCTTCAACAGTTGCTGGCTTCTTGTGGGAAATCCACTTTAGCAAATCTTAAAGACACTGGGGAATTAATTAATGAGGAAGTTTTTCATGAAGCTGTAATCCTCCTTTCTATTTCAAATACACTGCTTTTCCTGCAAGCCTTAAGACATAATATGATGTTCTCTGATGAAGAACAACAGTATATGTTAAGTGTTAACTCAACCTGGTGCTTCCTTGTGGTTGAGAAATTAAGGTGGAGATGAAAGAACATGAATTTTAGAGTTAGAATACAGAGTTCAAGCTTTCTGTTACCACCACCACCTATTAACTCCATATTTGTAATTGATTTGTTTGGTCTCTCTCTACCTTATTTCCTTTATCCCTGAAGAGGCCGTCATATCTACTCCTATAGAATCGTTGAGAGAATTAAATTTGATAATATCCATAAAAGTGTGAAACACAGGACTTGACACCAAGGTGGGTATTCCAAGAAGAAGCAACTAGGTCTTGACAACCAAGACAGCTGATCATCGGGCTGGTCTGTTGACTGGCGGAAACAGAGGTTGTCAAACAAGCCCCACTCTTCCACTATCCTTGACTATGTCCCTAACAGTCTTGTTATGTACTTTCCCTAACATGCTGGTTTTCAATCCTGGTTACATATTAGGATCACTTAGGAGATTTTTCAAAAAACAATGCAGAAGAGGTTGCAGTGACAAATGAAATTAGAATCTTTGGAGGGGTCAGGCAAAGATATTTGTTTCTTCAGGTGGTTCTAATGTCTAAGTCAGGATTGAAAGTCTCTGAACTATGAAATTTTATACTAACAAAAGATATTATAGTAACCTTAATAACAACTGTCTGACCATTAACAACAACAAAAAAAGACATGTCACAGACTGGGAGAAAATATTTGCAAAATACAAACCTGACAAAGGACTACTATCCAGAATTTATAAAGAACCCTTATATTTCGATAATAAAACAAACAATTCAATAAAAAAGTGGGCAAAATATATATACAGATAATTTGTATTAATCATTTTTTTTTAAATTTTCTGCATATCATGATATTTTGACATCTTACAAAGCTTGCTGGCTGGGAAGAGACTGCCCATTCCAGGGCTAACCTATTCTTAGAAATAGCAAAGACTGTACTGGGAACACATCTATTATATGCAAGCCCGTCGCTCCCAAATCTATAGCCCCAACCACCTCTTTAATTCTCACACACCAAGCCAATATTTCCCATGCCTTAAATCATCCCAGGGCCAGGTACCAGACAGCTAGAGACCACCCTGTAGCGCAAATTCCACTGGAATGATTCATACTAGCCCATCCTAAACTGATAGCTTGCCCACAGCATAATCCCCGCTAAAGCTGATTCTTCCTCCTTTTTCACTTTCGCAGTTTCAGATGGAGGGCTGGGGGAAGAGTATGGGTTTAGTAGATGGCATTAGGGCCGCTCTTTGGGAAATATGCCAAGTAGATGTGTCCAGATCCTTCACCAATGTTTTTTATGCTGTCCCCCAAATTTCCCAGGGGCTCTCTCTCCCTTTCCCTGTCTTCTTGTTCCCCCTGCAGGAACCAAGTGCCCGTTCTACGTCTCTCGGGCGATCATCTTGAAACATTTTTTTCCACTTATCCCTTAATGTAAATAAGAAGATCTGTGCCCGCTCATGCTCATTTTTAAGTTAACTAACATTGTATCATATATTTAAATAAGTCAATTTCTTATAATAGATGATACAAAATAATAAATGTTTTATAAGATGAAATAGGATAATTGGTTATAATTGAAATCACTGTCTCAAGATAAGATTTGATGAAACAGGTCTACACTATGTTTTTGAATAAATATATTCCACCTAATGAAGTGACATTACATTTTTATCTGGCAATTTTATTCAATATCCCTCTAATTTTTGTTAGCTTCCTAAACATTTCATTTGCATTTAACAGGGCAAGCATCATTATTTATTCTTCCTAACCTGTCATGAATTCAGTGTCTGAAAATAGGTCAAACACCTCAGGCCAGCCTTCACCTTTAACAGAAATGTGTATAAGATATGTATGCTTTAATTAATTATTGCAAGAGGTCTCCTTGAACAAAAAACTTCGATATTTCTTTGGCTCTTCAGAAGTATTTATATTCCAGAGCCAAGCACTGGGGTGAAATTTGGGATGGGAAATAGTTATGCCACCCTTTTTTTTTTTCCATCCTCACCAGAGGACCTTTTTTTTTTTTTTTTTTTTTAGTTTCTTTTAGAGAGGGAGGAAGAGAGAGAAAGAAACATCAATGTGAGTGAGAAACATCAATTGGTTGTCTCCCGTAATGTGCTGGAACCAGGATGGTACGTGCCCCAACCGGGGACTGGACTGAAATCTAGCTATGTGCCCTGGTGGGGAATTGAACCCTAGACATTTGAATTATGGGATGACGCTCCAGCCAACTGAGCCACACTGGCTAGGGTGGGAATGCCATTCGTTCATAGAATTTAGACATACCAATTTTTAACATTTAGGCATACCACGTTTAGGTAAGGGTACATAAAGATGTTGACATCTCTTAAAACTATTTGTGTAATTGCACAGTTTGTAAAGTTTCCAGCTATCACCCTGGGCATGCATATCTATTGTAACCTTTTAAACCTTAACTCTATTTGCAACTTTGCTTTTATGGAATAAAAAGATTCATGCTGCTTAAAGAAACTTCAGGTATCATGAACCTGGTGGGGAGAGTATTTGGGATGGTGCTAGAACTTGTCCATTGCACTGGAAATTAGTGATTGTGGGCATCTATCGCCTAGAAGTAAAGTCTACTCTAGTTTTAGATTCTTGAGAAAAATCCACAGTTAAGCTTTATTGCTGAATGTACTTTTTATTTTAGTTCTAAACTTAAAATACAGATGTCTTTTTCAGATTACTTGCAAAGGCTATTTTTTCTTTCTCTATTTTATATATAACCATATCTATTTTTGACCTAAAACACTTAAGATTGTATTAATTTCAGAAGATTTTAGTACATTTTCATCTTTATCTTAATATATAAGTGAATACATTACTTGAGAAATTTCAAATGGGGTTAAACAATCTTTTATGACTGTAAAAATTACATGAAATTCAAATTTCCCTGTTTGTCAGTAATGTTCTGTTGGAACCCATAGTCATATTCTCTTGCCCATGGCTGCTATGGGCTACAACGGCCAAGTCGAGTAGTTGCACCAGAAACTACACAGACGCAAATGTCTAAAATATTTACTATATGGCCCTTTACAGAAAATGTTTGCCATTCTCTGCATCAGATAATTATCATAAAACTTAAAAAGACTATGTTCCAGTGTAGAAACAAAGTGGGGTACAGACTGCGTTGATTTTCAGCATTAGTTTTTTTAAAGGTAGACACAGAGGAGAAAATTTTTTTCTCTACTCTCCTAAGTTCTTTTGGCTGGGCTACTAATTAAGTTGACATAAGACACATTAACAAGAGAAAACAAATTTAATCTCATGTGTATGCAAGCCTCACTTACACACGAGAGGCTCTCTGACAGTCAGGCAATTGAGGCCGATATGCCGTACTGAGAAACGGAGAAGTAGGGCAGGGGGCAGAGATCTGGGGCTTCAAAGGGAAGGAAGGTGGGAAGAGCAAGTGTCTGTGAGACAAGTATGCCATTAGGAAACAATGGGACGCGCAGAAGACTGTGAACAAACAGGCCTTGCCAGGCTCTCCGGCTCACCAAACTTAGCCCGTGCTCTTTGTTGAAAGCTCTCTTCCTGAACATGACCTTCTATCTAAATTCTTTCAGGCAGTTAATAAGGAGATATAAAGCTTTTCATGAGACTTTCGGACCTTGATTGTCTTCAGTTCTGAATAATCCACATACCAAAATGGCACATTCTGGGAAGACTTGCTCTGAACCCCTTCATAGAGAAAAACCAGCTCGAAATGGAATTCTGTCTAGTAGTTTTCCAAACTGTTCAGAGTGGAGTCCAAAGTCATTATTATGGTAAACAATGTCATTCTTGATATTGCTTACATCTGTAACTTCTGCCCTGCCTCAGTCACTCTGATTCAGTTGCTGTCCTAGGACTCCGGCGTCAGGACCTTGGCACTTACTGGATCACACACACACACACCTCACCACCCCAGCATAACCTACTTGCTTATTGCATTCCTTGTCCTGTTCAAACATTACCTCATCCAGGGGCTTTCCTTAGCCCTTTAACTAAGATAGTCTCCAGCCCCACACCCTCCATTTTCTACAGTGTAAGACCCCGCCTCAGGTACTTCAAGAAAGTTTTATTCAACACTATATTTTATATACTGTATTTATTTATTTTAAAGGGAGGCAAAGAGGGGGAAAGAGAGGGAGAGAAACATTGGTGTGTGAGAGAATCATAATCAGTCAGTTGCCTCTTGCATACTATCAAATGGGGACCTGGCCCTCAACCCAGAATGTGCCCTGACAGGGAATCAAACTGGCAACCTTTCGGTTCAGAGGCTAGTACTCAATCCACTGAGCCACACCCACCAGGGCTCAACACAATATTTTAGAAGTGTTCGGTTCAGAGTAGATGCTCAAAACTATTTGTTGATTGAATGAGTAAATGATCCCCGAAATGGATATATGTGAGTTATTTCTCAATGAGAAATTTGTATCTAAAATGCTGCAGTTTGTTTGACAAAACATATGCATGCACATACGTACTATCCCACTTGGGTAATGAAAAGATTTAAGGCATGAAAAAAAATGAGTAAAAATGTGGACACATTTGCAGATAAAATTGACCTACTATTGGCTAGACTGCATAAACCTGGAACAGCCATGGACACCTGGGGGCCAGTCACGAAGGAGCAGCGGTGCGTGGAAGAGGAGGGGCCTCTGAGTTGGGCTGGAACAGAACAGCAGTGAACATGAACCTGCTGGCTGCGAGTTAGGGCCTCTCACTCATATGGCTTATTACCCGCCTAAGAGGCCTGTAATGCAAGGCCTTTTACAGATAAGGAAATTGACTTCTAGTGAAGTAATTTGCCTTAACCTTCTCTCACTTTCTTATGCAACTAAGCTAGTGGATTAATTGTTAAGATTACCACACAGAAAACTAATACATTGTTGGTGATTTGCAAAATGAAATTACAGTTTTCTGGAATTCTGCGAAGAAGCAGGAAATGTGGACAAAGAGGGCTAAGGGTTGACCTTATGGCTCTTCCTAACAATCCACTGTGGACGTAAGACAGGGAAATGGCATGGGTGCGATGTGTCTAAGACTGAAAGTTGTCCTGGAGCTGGAAAGCAAATGGAGGAAATTAATGAGTTCCTCAGAATTAGTGGTAGAATCCGTCTTACTTAGCATCTTTATGTGATCAGGAGGAGATTCTATCAAAGAATTATTGGATTTAAATCGACTTTTCCCTTGTATAGCAGGAAAGGTTTAGATAAGAGATAGCAATCATTGAGATGTTAATGAACCCTGCTCCACCTGACGGATTTGAATAGCTGACTTCTGGCCAGTTCAGTGCACTATTCCATCCAAAAAAAGGTGTGCCTCTGTGTGTTGTGGGTAGGGTAGTGGGGGAAATACCCCATGACTACAGTACTGATGGAATCAAAAGGGAAATATTTGGAAAACATGGATGGGACCAGATTGAGTTTTGGGTTAAAAATAAAAAACTATTAATATTTTTCTAAGAGGTAACTGAAACCTCCCCTAGGAAATTCTGACACCAACCACCACCACCACCACCAACTACAAAACCAACAAAAACCACCCTGGTTGGCATGACTTAGTGGGTTGGGTGTCATCCCGCAAACAAAAGGACGCTGGTTTGACTCCCAGTCAGTTCATTTGTCTAGGTTGCAGGCCAGGTTGGAGGCGTGAGAGAGGTAGTAGATGGTTGTTTCTCCTACACATTGATGTTTCTCTCCCTCTCTTTCTCCCTCCATTCCCCTCTCTAAAAATAAGTACATAAAATCTTAAAAAAAAAAACCCAACAAAAACACTTTCCATACTCTTATAAAAGTGTGGAGTTGAGATAGTTGGAATGTTGTATATTTCATATTGTTACTTGTGAAATGGGGTTTTTGAAGGACAACTAAACTCACGGAAAGATGTGGGTAGGAGGTGGCTGCTTATAGCAACTGACAGAACATGAAATTACTAGGTCGAGGAAAACAAAGAAATGTAGGGTATTGGGTTGACAACACAGTGATTTTTATCGTTGTTTTTGCCAGTCAAGATCTGCTAAGGTATGGAGATTTATTGCTGGTTTCCTGCATGTACTGTAATGCCTCACCTTCCCATGATTCAAATTGCCTTTCCAAAATCATTTCAAAGTTATCTGTTTACTCATGCCCCCCCTCCCCGTCCCACCATTATTAGCTCCCCAAGTGAGGGAATCTTTTTATATTCAACTTCAGAATTTATTATGTATCTCCTTAAGGTTTCTACCAGATTTATAAAAAAGAGTAAACATATATATGTTTTTCTAAGATTATGTGATTTCTTACAAGATACGAGGAACATTTAAAGGATTTGGGAACTGGTGTGTATTGTTTATGACTTCTTGTCACAGCCAGCATGTCATTAATTCCTGTAAGAAGAAAATGATTGTAAAATCATGAAAATTTGTTATGCTATGCTTTGACATATATCTTTGGTACTTTCTCAAAATAGTCTTAGAAATTCAGCTTGGAGAAAGAAAAATGAGAGTTTAAAATAAATTCTACTGATTTGAAGACATAAAAGTTAGGATAGAAGAGCTGATTTGATGAATACAATTTTTTTGTTGATTATTTTCTCTAAAAAGTGAGAATAATGAGTTTTTTTTCAAGATACCACCTGTCACCATATCACTTCTTTTCTTGCATTTCCTTAATTAATGAAAGTTTACATAATTTTCTTCAGTTTTTCTCTAAGCAATTGTTAAAGAAAAAAAATTCAATGACATTTGTTAAAGATAGTAAGGCAGACTTATTTAGGACCATCAGGTTAGGTATAGAGACCAATGCAAAGAGATTTTTATAGTAGGAGAGAGATTGAGCTCAACCCTGAACACAGCATTGGCAAGTGGGAATTTATAGCCAAGGTGGAAGAGGGCGCAAAGGGCTGATGTCAATGGATGGAAAATTACCAAGGGGAAACATCAAGGTCTGGGAGATTCGGGTTAAACCAACCTAATGAGATTCTTGCTGAAGGCAGGCCAGCCATTGTGATCAGACATCTCCCAGGGGAGGGGGTGGAAAATGAGACACCTGATCAAATATACCTGATTACTGGAGCTCTTATGGTCTTTGCTATAAGGTTTTCTGTGAAGACAGAAATTCTGAAGATCAAGAAAAGCCAGATTAGGTTGCCCAAGTGTTAGTCCTACATCAAAACTCATTTTCCCCCTGGCTGGTGTGACTCACTGTATTGAGTGCCAGACTGAGAACTGAAAGATCTCTGGTTCAATTCCCAGTCAGAGTTCCTGCCTGTGTAGCAGGCCAGGTCCCCAGTTAAGGGAGTGGAAGAGGCAACCAATTAATGTTTCTCTTGCTCACTGATGTTTCTCTCTCTCTTTCTTTCCTCCTTCCCTTCTCTCAGAAATAAATAAAATCTTAAAAAACAAAACAAAACAATACTTGTTCCCTATATGCTGTCTAAATTTTTTTTTACTTCTTTGCTACCCATTAAAAACACTTCCAGTTAGAGATTTTATTTACGACAACAAGTATCTTTACTATTATTATTACTGTTAGCATACCTGCATCTTTAGGTAGATAAGGTGCATAGAGTTGACGACTCCTTATTATAAATTATTTCATTCCTGGTGTTTTCCTGAAAGTTCATGGAGATGAACTGGATGGAGTTAAAAGTGGATGAGGCTTATGATGAGGGAGGAGAGGATGGAGAAGGGAAAGGGCAAGGTTCACTGCGGGGGCTTTGTGAGGATTATGGAGAAGAGGCGAGCTGAGAGGTGGGAGAAAATCATGTCAGGAAAAACTGTTGGAAGACTTTGAAAAAGATGGAAAAGATTATTGGGTATTCTATGGAATATTAGGTGTTGTCTAGCTCAAACTTCCTGGGCTACATGTTTCATTGTCTCTGACAAGAAGAAAATTCTGAGATGTCTTAAATTAAATTACAGCAGGCCACAGGCAAAAGCAACAAAAGATTTTTCACACTCCCTAGTATTTGTTGGAATTATTAAACCAACTTCCAGTTGGCTACTTCTGAGATTATCTAAAGAGGGAGAATAAGCCAGGGACTGTGGAACCTTTGGAATCCCTGCTTCTAGTTTACACATGAATTTTATGGATTCTGCTGTTCCTGTCCCAGAACTAGTCCCATCCCCTTTGCCCATAGCTAATGTAAATCCTTGCAGAATGGCTTCCATGTTTCTTTCCCCAACTTGATGTATAAAAACATTTGCAAAACTCTGGGACATAAAACCTCTGGTGGATGTTTTTTATTTATTTATTTATTTATTTATTTATTTATTTATTTATTTATTTATTTTTACCTGATTGACCTTTTTTGGTTTTTCCCACCCTCCAGCCTACTAAAATTTAATTTAGAGCATCTCAAAATTTCTCCTTGTCATCTCAGGGCTATCATCACTCTGTTAGCTGCAGTAAATAGATAGTAATATGTTGGGGTTTAGGACACACTAAAATATGGCACCTTGATGTACAAAATATTTTAAGCTGAAAGAGTTTGAGAAAATGGCAGAAAGAGGAAGATATCTCTGAACTCCCCTCCTCCTCCTTCTCTCCTGAAGCAGGTAGTAAGACTCTCTTGTGACAGGTGCCCTCTCTCTACCCAAAAGAAAGGAACATCCTTATCTCCAATACAAAGGGACATCAAGAATCCAACTAACAGACCTCGCTTAATTTCCTCCCGTTTACTCTACACTTACCTCATATCCTTTGTCCTCTCACCTTTCCTCAGGACCACCCACTCAGTAGCAGACCCAGCATGAAAGCACCCATGTTTCTTTAGGTCTTCATTTCCATATGAATTTTCCCATGTCACATAAAATTTACATTAAACTAACTCATATGCTTTTCTGCTGTTAATTCACCTTTGCCAGTTAAATTTTCAGACACAGTCAGGGACCCTAAGAGTGCCAAGGAAAAGATTTTTTTTCTTCCACAAATATAAATAATTGTCCATAAGACACAAAGGCATTTTTGCTAGCGGAGATGCAACTAATTATTGCCCTGTGAATATTGACCAGTTTGACATCTGTTGCCAAATTCACGTCAACATATCTGATTGCTTATTTCTTTGCTTTTTGATGTCTCCTTTAACCTGCTTTTTAACAATTCCTTGGTTCATTCATTAATCAGTTAGTTTTTAAAAAATCTTTGATATGTGTTTTGCTTTTAATTAACAGCTAAGATTTTCCCTTTTAAAAAATGTGAACCTTAATGATTTAAGAAATCATGTTCCAAGATGCCCAATGGCTTCTCCACAAAGCCAGATGAATGCATACCTTGGAGAAATATACCCCCAAGGCAGCCCCAATAGGTCTGCCGTGGCTTCCAGAGGCAAATACCTAAAAATATGAGACCTTTCACTTTGCTGACTCTTTCCCCTATCGCCGCAGACTTATATAAACCAGTACATTTTTGTGTTTCTTTGATTAATCTTGACCTATTATAACTGAGCAAACTGGGAATTGTGCATGTGGCACCTTAATGCATGACCCAACAATCAGTGTTGGGAGAAACAGATTTTTATTTACAGGATTCCAACCTTGGGGGATGCTGGGAGCACTTTAGCTCTGAGCTCTGTTCTCCCATAAGACCCAGTACTTCCCTTGCTCCACACCAGGCTATAAGCCAAAACCAAACCCAATAATTCCTCATATCCTTGTCTGTTCTTAAGCTAGCTGTGCAAACAGGTCTCCATCCCATCCAGAATGTACGCTTGTGGGTTTCAAAGTCACCATCCTCTCACAGCAGCTCTATTCTTCAAGATCTGGGCTACGTTATCCTCAGTCTCCATGTAATAGTCCATGAAAATATGTGCCATGGTGCACAGGATCATGAAGTCCAACGAGACACAAGTCCCAAGTATACCCTCTCCATATATCCTTCAGAGAAGCAGGAGTCTATAGTCTCTGGTCACAGTTGAGCATTCCAGGCATCTCCCACTAATCCATGCTTGGTTAAACAGGTCCCCACACAGCTTCATCAGCTTTACTGGACCTCGACACAGCTCCATCAGCTCTCTCCTTACACCATTTTCTCCTGCACAGCTGCTACTTCACTACAGACCACATGCCTGCCTCCTAACTACACCAGGCTGCATGGCCAAATCTTCAGGGAAGGCAACGTAGCTCCTCCCTCACCTCAGGCAATGCAGCAGAATCTCTCCTGGCTCACAGCTCCTTCTTCATGACTACCTCCTCTTTCACTCTCCTCATGGCCCACCTTTATGGCTGCCTCCTGCTATAACCAGCATCATTCCTATCTCACTACAGGCAGCATGTCAGACCAAATTCCCTTCTCTTTTAGTCCTCTCTTATTTTACCTGCTGACCCGGAACTTCTGACATGACCTCATATCCAGCCTCTCCTACAAGTTGCCTCCTAGCTTTACCTTCATGGAGCTTCCATCTTTAGTCAGAGAAAGAGTGACTCAGTGACGCAAGGGTCTTTGCCTCCCTTGGCTATGTCACGGGTCAGGATACATTCTGAAAGTCAGGTACACCTTTTACCCAGGACAGCAGCACAACTATCTTGCCTTTTGTGATGCCAAGTATCTTAAACACTGTACCATCTCCTTCCTCCATCCCCCAACCGTAACCTGTGGGGACTTTGGGGACCCCTTGCTCTGTACCCTGTTATACCATGGCTGAAGTCATATTGTAGAACTGAAGTTGTAACTACTCTATGTGTCTGTGTATATGTGTTTATAATTCAGAAAGTTCTTAAAACCTCTGATTTTATAACTGTAAAAGAGTTTCCTATCTTTGGAGAATATTATATACTAGTTAATACTGTTTCTTAAACAACTGTGCTCTGATTATCATATTTGGCCATGTATAATGCACACTCATGTTTTTGGCCCAAATTTTCAGGAAAAAAATCTTTCATTTTAATTTTTTAATTCAATTTTCTATTTATGTATATTTAGAAACAAAACTGATTATCATATTTCAAGGTATTATTTTGCACATGGATATTGTTATTGCTTTCTACAGTTATACTTTCTTTTTTAGATTATATCTATATTTAGAGAGAGGGGAAGGGAGGGAGAAAGAGAGGGAGAGAAACATCAATGTGTGGTTGCCTCTCATACACCCACTACTGGGAACCTGACCTGCAACCCAGGCATGTGCCCTGACTGGCAATTGAATGAGTGACCCTTTGGTTCGCAGGCTGGCGCTCAATCCACTGAGCCATGCCAGCCAGGACCAGAGTTATACTTTTAACACATAAGTATAAATTAAAGAATTAAAAGCATTTATATAGATACAGAATTAGTACTACCTAGGTATACTGTGCATCCTTATTTTTCCCTAAAATATGTGGGCAAAAAAGTGCTCATTATACATGACAAAATACTGTAATTTATAGATAACTAAGTGCTTAAATAAATTGAATATTCCTAGATTCCCAGAAAATAAGGGAATCGAATATTTATTACTTTAAAAAATGTTGTACTTAAAAATAAACAGAAACAACTAAATCAGAAACATTTAAAAATTCAAATTTACATAATTAAGGTGGATGTGTGGTAAACGAAAATAATTTTAATAATTATAATTTTTAAAAGGAGCTATGTCTTCTCTCTGATTTATCAGTGTTAAGTATAGTATGTCAGGGAATAAAAATTTTTCCTCTGGCCTCTTAGGCTCAGGGTTTGGTGGCCTTTGAATTTGATTGGCAAAAGACAGATTAGCAAGAGAAAAAATGGATTTTTATTCAGGTACTTACATTCTGGAGCTCACAGAAAAATGTGACTCAAGGGGTGGTTAGAATTTGGGGTTTACATACTATCTTTAATAGGGGTGAGAAAGGGAGAGAAAAGCACTTACAGGAATACAAGTTACTTTTCCAAAATATTAATGAGCCATAGAATGGGAGATAGAGGTTTTGTAACAATATCTGTTTAGGGTGATATAGACTTCTCACCTCTAGTCATGAGTCAGTATTTCCTGGTTGCTCCCACGGAGATAATTTATGACAACTGAGTTTTTTTTCTTTTTTTTTAGTTCTTTGGGGAGGCTGTGCCTTCAGGCAGATGGAGGATGTCAAGAATTGAAATGCCTTCCACTCAGAGTAACTTATGTCACAGTGGCATATCCCAGTCCCCTCATTTACATTTTATTTTACTTGAATTTGTTTTTTCTAAGCTACAGGTTTATTGATCATTAAGTAATAAGTTAATGTTACTCTGATACAATGTTCAAGATTTTGAACAATATAAATTTTATTCAATTAAAATGAATCATGAAACTTTAAATTTCAACAGTAATTATGTTTTGTAGTATGTCAGCTTTAAGATAATTTCCAAGATCTTTAGGCAACTTAAGACCTAGGACTGTTATTAAATTGAGTTAATTAATAGGTAATCATTGAACAATAGGGCCATTTCTAGGTAAATCAGAATACTGAATCATTGATTATAAAGCAAAGCTTGAAATTTATCTACTTTTCATTTTATTTTGATGCTACAAAAAGTCTATATATTCAGTCATGTTAATAAATGTGTTCATTTTTGCCATTTTAATATGATACAAAAGAGAAGTGTATTGCTGTAGAAAGTTGTGTTATGTGTTTTCACATGCCAGTTGCTCAAATGCTTGTGTATGATACGTTGTTTAGCAATCCATCCCTGTTGGAAGCAAATAAAAGTCAGTTACTTTGTTAAAAGTTATTATTATTAGAAGTAGTTTAGATTCTAATAGAAGCAAGAATGACAGAGAAATAAATTGTGCATGTGCTCTGTTTATTTGTTTTTTTAGTAGTGTTTTTTCCCTCCTAAAATAAAATTCAAATTTTTAAAAAAATTCTCTGAACTCTTTTATACTTAAAAATTGGGGAGGCGAGCACTGCAAAGAGTTTTTGTGTGAGAAATGTAAAAAATGTTTTTTTAAATAATTGAAAAAGAGCAATAACATAAACCCATTGCATATTAAAATAACAAATAGCATTTTTGTAAAAAAAAAAAAGAAGAAGAAGAAAACCCTGCATTTTCTAAAACCAAAAATATGAGAAGAATGGTTTTACATTTTGGAACATTTTTGAAACGTCTGACTTACTAGAAAAGAGCTGGATTCTCATGCCTGCTTTTGCATTTAATCTGTTGTGATAGCCTTCGTACTGTACACTTGTGAGAGAACGAAAATGAAAAGGGCAAAAAATATCTTAATATTATTATAAAAATAGTTTTTAATTTGTGCGTGCCCTGAAAGAGTTTTAAAAACTCTAGGGATCCGAGACCACACTACATCCTTGTCATAAACTGAATGATCGTGTTCCGCCAAATATGTGTATTGAAACCCGGTTCCCAATGTGATGGTGTTAGGAAGTAAGGTTTTTTGGAGGTGATGTGGTCATAAGAGCAGAGTTCTCATAAATGGGATTATTACTCTAATAAAATAGATCTCAGACAACTGCCTTACCCTTTCTGGACATGTGAGAACACAGCTAGGGTTAGCTGTCTATGAGCCAAGAATCAGGCCCTCACCAGACACTGAATCTGCCAGTGCCTTGCAGAACCATAAGAAATAAATGCTTGTTGTTTAAGCTGCCCACTCAGCGGTATTTTGCTATGGCGACCCAAATGAACTGAGATAGTCCTTAAGAAAAGGGTTAGTTTATTCTAGATGATAAAATAGTATAATGAAAAAGACTTGAAAAGTGAATTTTATTTTCTTTGTTTGCACAATACCTGAGTTTGAAAACAGTCTGTAAAGTATGTGAAATTTTAGCTATCTAAAATAGGTTTTTACTTTAGTGAGAAATTGGATAAAAACTCATTACTAAATGCATTGCCCCCAATAGAGAATGTAGCTTTCTTTCATTCTGATATTTTTGGTTGCCATAATAAATGAACTACAACTTTTGAGTTTTTGTAATGTACAGATAGTTTTTAAAATTTTTTTATTCTGATACTTACCTCCTGAGGACTCTGTTATAAGTTACAGCCCAGAGTTTGTTTCTTCAACAAACAGGGACAGTCCAGAGACTAGTGGGAAAAGACCATAACAGGCATTTCAAACTATCAGCATTTCAAACAAACAAACAAACAAAAAATACAGATTCTTGCTTAGGTTTCTGAGTTTATATCACTTAAATAACCTTCAGACCTTACCAATGAACAGAATCAAAATTTCCAAAACTGTTTTTAGTACAGCAACCGGTGTCTTTATAAGAAAAGACAGGAAAAAAAAAAAGAGAGAGAGATTATCAGATTTACAGGTAATGAGAAGAAATCTGGTGAAGAGAAGTTTTGGTACTTGATTCTTTACCCTCAGGATAACAAATAATAGAAGCGTTTAAGATGCCAATCCAAGCGTCGTTACAAAATCTCCCCATCAGAACTTTATTTTGTGGCCTTAATGCTTAGTGCTTAAGTTTGAATAGCAAACTCAAGGAAGCTTATAAGGTCGATTAACACTGTCGCTCATAAGATTTTTTCTAAGAGGCAGGAGTAAATATTTAAGACTTTCAACAGGGCCAGGTGAGATGAGATCTAGTCGTGTCATGTCAACCCGTTTTGGAACCTGAAACAAAAGGAAAAATCAGTAATACCTATCCTGTCTTTGTTTAAAATGTTGACATTTTGGTCCTGTCTGGGTGGCTCAGTTGGTTGGAGCACTGTCCCATACACCAAAACGTTGCGGGTTCTATCCCTAATCACCACACATACCCAGGTTGTGGGTTCAGTCTGGGTCGGGTGCTTATGGGAGGCAACCGATCTATGTTTCTCTCTCACAGCGATGTTCCTCTCTCTCTAGAATCAATAGAAACATATGCTCAGGTGAGGAGTTGAAAAAATAAAAAAATGGACATTTCGTTCATTTTTTTTTTTGCATTTCTTTTGATTTTTAAAAATATTACATCAAAGTATTATTCATTCATTATTTATTAGTTAGTTTTTGGTTCTTCCTTAAATCTTGTGCCTGAGGCAAGTACTTCAGTTGCCTCACCCTGGTCCTGGCTTTCTCTTGTGAGCCATATATTCTCTGTGACACCTTCTCAGCTTTGCTATTGTAGTAATAAAGCAGCCACAAATGAAACATTAATGAATGAGCATAGCTATATTCCAATAAATCTTTAATTATGAAGATTGAAATTTGATTTTATGTGCCACAAAAAATTATTCATCCTTTTACATTTTTTAACCATGTAAAATTTAAAAATCATTTGTTTTATTTTATTTTATTTCTTTTATACCCACTTTGATCATAAATAAAGTGAAGGAACTGGGCTGTAATAGGAACCTATCGCTTCTCCTAAGGATTTTTTTTATTATTGTTCAATTACAGTGTCCCCAATTTTCCCCCATTACTCTCCTCTGCCCTGCTCACCCTCCACCTCCCACATTCAATCAGCTCACAGAAAGTACAAAAAAACAGGTGAAAAGCTAACACTGGCCCACAGGCTACAGTTTGTGGATTCCTTCTCTTGCTTTACATACGTAAACAATTAGGCCGAACTTAATAATACCAGCCATTTTTGTGTGTGTAATTAGGAATAACCTTTGAAATTATTATTAGAGGGAGAGGAGACTGTCAGGAAAAATTGTGAAATACCTTAAAATGACAAAAGAAAAAATATTACTGGGTGTCCTGTGATATGCTAGGTGTTGTCTAGACCACTCTTTGTCATTATTTGTAACTTTCATTGCTTGTGAGTACGTTTACCACTCTATTACTTGTAGTAAGCTGCTGGTAAAACAAATGATTTTTGCTGAAGATGTAACTGATTATTTTCCTTTGAATTTTGACACTTTTTTAAAGTCTGTTAACAAATACATTTCAGCACTCCTGATTGTCTCTATGTTGCAATCTTCAGAATCTCCTTGAACTGGATTTTTATACTTTTCTAGTTCCCTCAAAAATTGAGTTAAAACATTCTTTAACACATGTTTATTTTATTTTTGTACACTTTATAATTTTATCTTTTAAAGGTATACATTAACAATGGATTAAAACAAATATATGTTACTATTAAAAGTTTAGTTCCATACCCAGGGTAAGTGAGGATAGCTCTTATATTATTCATTTAATATTTATTGATCACCAACTATAGGGCAGGATGTTAGGGACACAAATGTGAATAAGGAAGATCAGTTCCTTCCTCCCAGAGTTCATGATCTAGTGAACCTCCGGGTTATTCCTATTGATTCATCCATTCGTTCACTCTCTTACTACAAATATTTACTGAGGCCCACTGTTAGCACCACAGCTCAGTCACACTTGGGTTGAAACACCTTTTCCAATATGAACTTCATGTCCCACTAACATGTTTAACAATGTGGCTGCAGGAAAAACGTGTTATGCATTTCAAGGAACTTACATTAATTAAAGGCCTTTGTGACATCTCTATAACTCTCTCAAATAGAAGAGGAAAAGGTCCTACTTTCATAATTTCTTATTGCTACAAGATTAGGAACAATTTACAAATGATTTTTAATTATCCTGTTGTATTTGGAACTGACTATACTCTCCATGGATTGCATATATTTTTCCAATGGTGCTGTTATTACTGAGAATGTTTTTGAAAATCCTTTTCTGTAATTGCTTTCAAATGTAGTTGCATACTATTGTGAATACCACAGTGTAGAGATTCATCCATTTAAGGAGTATTTGATTTTAGAAAGAGGCAAAGGGTTTTGAAAAAAATTTGGTTGCAATGTACAGATATGAGACTGAGAATCTAAAATGATAAGGCTTTAGGTGGGCTTCTTTCCACCTTGACTCTTTTACTACAAGAAAAGGAGAAATTGCCCAAAAGTCTTTTAGTACTTAAAAGTACATAAAGTATTAAGTATAGAGTACTAAGTGAAATTTCCTCTTGGATTCTTCTAATTCTTGCTCCCTCACTTAATTTACCACTACCACTATTAATAAATATGAGTACAAATATTAACAAGTCTCACTATTAGCAATACAATATATAAACACTGAATTATTTAGAAGTTTCTAAAGATAGATCTATATATAATAATTATACTTTAAAAACCTGAATCATGTGATACATATTTACCTATAATTTTCCTTTTACTCATAACCATCATGGGCATTCAGTATATAATAAAGATGATATTTTAGATCAGAGTGCTTTCATTGCACCTAAAAGACATTATCTGGTAAGTGCAGCTCATACCTACAGATTTTCTTATAGTTTCAATAATGATCAGCATTTCTCATGTTTCCCTCCCATCTTTGTTGCAAATACCTTGATATTTCACCTTAAATATTTCAGCATCTCCCGACAACAACAAAAGGACAGTTTTCTACATAATGATAGTATTCTTTGATGCCTAAGAAAATTAAAATAATTATATAATATCATCTAATATCCAGTTCATATACAAATATCCCCGCTTATACAAGAACAATTTTCTTAGTTGTTTTGTTAAATTATTTTAAACCAGAATCCATTCTAGGTTCATACGTTTCATTTGGGATTTTTGTTTCTTGAGTCGTTTTAGATCTAGTTCAGATATTCTACTTTTGTTTTCATGACATTTAATTTTTGAAGAGACTAGGTTAGATGTTTTATAAATTATTGCCCTATATTCCTTTCTTCTAAAGTAAGGTTTATTGAGACTTAATTGATGCAATGTCAAATTCATCCTTTTTAGTAGATAATTCTATGAGTTTTGACAGTTACACTCAGTCATGTAACCACCACCATAATCAGGATATAGAATACTTCTAACTCCCCCAAATTTTCATTCTGCCTTTTTGTAGTAAACCCCTCTCCACACTGCTAAATTCTGGCAACCACTATTCTATTTTCCGTCCCTACAGTATAACAGGGTGCAAGTCAGGGGTGCCCTGAAAATAGGAGAAAATTGCCAAACCTTTGGTTGGGGGAAAGGTGGAAGTGGATGACACGTTAGGATACTCTGCATAACAATGGCAAGTTAATAACTGTGCCTTTCTTGAATGGAGAGGGCTGTCGCCCAGAGCAGAAGTTATATGTGACTTTAAGAGTGTATAGTGGCTCGTGACATAGCCGGGGGAAGCAGATGCCCACCCTGGATGTCTGTGTATCATGAGGAACTCTGGCCCTGACTAAAGATGACAGCCAAAAGAAGGAAAAAGGTACAGGGAATTGGCAAAAGTGACACATCATAGGAGGGACCAGATATAAGGTCACATAGGAAATTCTGGGCTGAGCATTTAAAATAAGGACAGGCAGAAAGAGAAGGGGTGCAGTGCACCATGAGGTCCTGTGTGTAAGGAGGTGCCACGTGGTTTGGATAAGAAGAAGCCACGCAGGTTGAGAGGGAGAAAGCAGTCTGCCATGTGGTCTGAAGGGTGTAAGGAGAGAACTGATGGAGCTGTTCAGGGAGCTACCTACCCAAGCATGGATTTGTGGCAGATGCTTGGAGCTGAACTGTGTGACTGGGAACGCTGAACTGCAGATTCCTGCTTCTTTGAAGGACTTATGGAGAAGGCACTCTCTTGGGACGTGTGCCTCGCTGGACTCCACCACAATCCAGCGTAACACAGCACATGTTTCCCTGAACCAGTACATGGAGGCTGAGAACAACGCACCCCAGATCCTGAAGGAGAGAGCCGCTACGCGAGCATGGCGACTCTCCTTGTCACAAGGACCCACAAGTCCACATTCCAAAGAGGATGCAGACCTGCTTGCACAGTCAGTGTGAGAGCAGATAAGGATATGGGGAACTTCAGGGCATGGTTTTGGCTTATTGCCTTTTGGGGAGAAAGGGAAGTGCTGAGTCTCATGGCAGAGCAGACCTCTGAGCAGGAGTGCTCTCAGACCCCTTAGGGTGGAAGGCTGTTAATAAAAACTTTTTCCTTCAACACTAATTGTTGGTTCATGTGTCAAGGCGCCACGTGGTTGAGCCCCAGTTTGCTCAGTTACAACAGTTTTGCCTTTTGGGGAACGTCATGCAAAAGGAACCATGTAGTATGTATCATTTTGATTCTGACTTCTGAGTCTGACTTCTTTCACTTAGCATAATGTGTTAAAAATTTAATCAACGTGTACATACCACAATTTATTCATTCGCCAGTGGAAAAATTAGCAGTGTGCATGTTTTGACAATTATGTATAAGGCTGCTATAAATATTTGCATACAGGCTTTTGTGTAAACACACATTTTCATTTCTCTTTAGTAAACACCTGGGACTGAGATTGCTGGATCATATGGTAACTACATGTTTAATTTTATAAGAAACTGGCCACATGTTTTCCTCAGTAGCTGTACCAATCTGCATTTCCACCATAAGTATATGAGAATATTGGTTGTTCCACATCCTTGTCAACACTTGCTATGTCATTAAAAAAATTTAGTCATTCTAATGGTATCTTATGAGTTTAATTTGAATTACCTTAAGAATAATGATGTTGCGTTGTTTATTTTTGAAGGGCAGAAACAGTTTCTGGACTGACTGGCATTAGAAAGACCCTACCCCCCAAAACATTAAAGTCATTTCTCAGTTTTTCCCCCTCTTTTCAAGCTTTTTGTCTTTTGGTTGAGAGAATAACCCAACCCCCAATGCCTACTTCAGTCTAATCAGAAGGCTGCTGAAATTCCAATCCTAAAATGTTTTTTACTTGTTTTTGTGGATTAAGGTTTCTCCACCAAAGGAAGAGAATAGGCTAGAAGTTAGGAATTGTTTGGTATTTTTTGAAAATTATTTTCAATTGTAGCATACACCAGGCAAAGCTTTAGCGCTCTCTCTGTCTCTCACTCTCTTTTACACATACATATATCGCACAAATGGCTTCCCAGAAGATGTATTCCACACTCATGTTTTATTTTAGAAATTATTATTTCCCCATTAACCTACCCTTCAAAGTTTCTATTCAAAGTAATCATTCTCCAACTTGTTATTAGCAAGTATTTCCTAATGTGTCTGGAAAGGATTGTTAATTTTCTTCATAGATTATTCTAAAAAATTACATTTATAAGAAGAAACTATGTAGCATATCTTAATATTGCTGAGTGTAGTCTGGAACGGAAAGGCACAGTCAGAAATGAGATTTCAGGGGTGAGGGGAAGCTGGTTGATAATGAAAGTAGATGAAACAGCATGAAATAGGCAATACAATTTAAAAAAGATTTTAGGGTTAATTTCCCTTATAATTAAAGTTCCTGTTGAAATAACAAATTTTCTTATAGCTCTTTATAGATTCTTGTCATTTTCCAATGACTATGTGCTCCACATATCTTTTTAGTGACACACTTTGTTTCTCTTAAGACATCCAAAGTAAATTTCCTCCTTTCATTTTATTCAGGTGTGTGTGTGTTTGTGTGTGTGTGTGTGTGTAATGTTGGTGATGGAGAGAATGGTATCTATCCTTTCATGGTTGACATGGAAAACAACTATATTAATTTGAGAAATAGAGTTCTTCTAGACCCACAGCACAGGAAAATGGCACTTACCACAATCTGCAGTTGTGTGACCTGATGGCAAGTCAGCAGCAATCACCTTCACTTTGTAGTCCAATAAAGATTCAAATTATTCAAATTGGATCTGATTCTAATGTTTAGTGATATTAATTTTTATAAACATAGAAGAAAATAGGAAATACTATATTGATTTGTCAGTGAAAATCACTGGCAAAATAATAGGAATTGGGAAGAAGCCCAAGACACACACACACACACACACACACACACACTTTTCCACAATAAGGTTGAAATAAATCTATAAGACAGGGGTGAAAGGAAAAGAAGTCACAAAGGATGGCATGCTCCCTGTAACAGTGGTTCTCAAGCTTTTTGAATCAATTCCCCTGGAGGGGGCAAAAGACCCTAAGACTCATATTTTACTTATTCCCATATTTCGGGGGAGGGGTGGGAGAGTGACTCTTAGTAACAAGTGTTGTTGGACAACCAAATTTAGAAGAGGTTTCATTTATGTCTGCTTTGACAATTGGGTTTTAGACAATATAATTTTTAATCCTTTACCTTTCTGTTATATGTAGTTAGTAGGAAATAACGGACCCCAAAGAAGGTTGCATTGGCGTCACTGCATGCCATAGGCATAAGTGAACAAACACACAACAAACTAAATTAAAAATTATTTACAAAAAATAAAAAGCAAGTAAAACAATTGAAACCCAAAGATACTCGAGGTAACACCGGTGATAAAATAAATGATAAAGTGTCCTTCCAAAAAGTTGAGGGAATTGATGTAATTTATGAAGTTAAAGAGAACAGATTTCCATATCATTTCTTCCATTGCTTTCACACTTAGATGTGACCCTAACTCCATATTTTTAGAGAGGAAAACAACTTTTAAAAATTACTTTATTATCCCTTTCTATATCCAGGATGGATCATCTGCTCTCTGAGTAGTGACAAATAACAATGTCTAATCACTTGGCTAAGGAGGCAACAGAAGACAAAAGTCTCCTAGTCCAGAGATTAATAAAAGGCAACAGGATCAGATGAGAGGTGAGAATTACCCCTGTGTCAGCACCCTCCAGCCTTCCTCATCCTGAATTTGTCCCAGGAGGGCTTACACATTGAATTTAAATGGCTCTTTGAATTCATCCAGTTTGTGGTTCCTGGTTATAATTGTTCTATCTCTAGAATGGGAGATAAAACCCATTTTCTACAGGGAACATGTCAGGAAGGGGCAACCTGCTGCGAGTAATCAGACTCAGGATTGGAGCCAATAAATCTGGACCATCAATGTTAGTTATTTGACTGATACCACAAATTTGTCAGTGTGTAGAACTGCAGTTCAGATTTGAGTCACTAAAGGTAATTTTAATTATCTGGCCTTTCTTTGTTTATTGTGAGTAACTATTTTAGAATTATATAATAAGAAACCCAACTGTTATTAAACTAAGGAGGGAAAGCATGAAACTGGTTAGGGAGACATATGTAACTTAATTCTTTTTCCTAAAGGCCCTGCTTTATGTTGAAAACAAGAGAACATCAGTTATAATACAGGTTATAGCTGGGCACAGAATTGAAAAATATAAGTGGTAAAACATCTTTGGTTTTATTAACTTCTTTTAAGTAGAGAAAAAGATAAATATGTGAGTCTTAAGCAAAAAAACTTAAATAAACACCTTGACTTCAATTATCCAATTATTATTATTACCATTTAATATATTTTATTGATTATGCTATTAGAGTTGTCCCAATTTTTCCCCCTTTGCCTCACTCCATCCAGTACCCCCCATTTTCTCCAGCAATCCCTATCTTAGTTCACATCCATGGGTTGTGCATATAAGTTCTTTGGCTACTCCAATTCCTGTACCGTTCTTAACAATCCCTTCTCTATTCTGTACCTACCAATTTCTACTTCTTAATCCTTTTACCTTTTCTCCCATTCATCCCCTTCCCCATCCCAGCTCATAACCCTCCAAATGCTCTCCATATCTATGATTCTGTTTCTGTTCTGCTTGCTTGCTTTGTTGTTGTTTTTTTAAATTTTATTTATTTTATTTTTAGACAGAGGGGAAGGGAGGGAGAAAGAGAGGGAGAGAAACATCAATGTGTGGTTGCCTCCTGTGCACCCCCTACTGGGGACCTGGCCTGCAACCCAGGCATGGGCCCTGACTGGGCAATAGAACCAGAGATCCTTTTGTTCACAGGCTGACCCTCAACCCACTGACCTACACAAGCTGGGGCTAGTTTGTTTTATAGATTCAATGGTTGATAGCTGTGAATTTATTGCTATTTTAACATTCATAGTTTTGATCTTCTTTTTCTTAAATAAGTCCCTTTAACATTTCATATAATAATGACTGATGATGAACTACCTTAGCTTTACCTTGTCTGGGAAGCACTTTATCTGCCCTTCCATTCAAAATGATAGCTTTGCTGGATAGAGTAATATTGCCAGTCCTTTCTTGCCTACAAAGTTTCTTTTGAGAAATCAGCTGACAATCTAATGGGGACTCCTTTGTAGATAACTGTCTGCTTTTCTTTTGCTGCTTTTAAGATTCTCACTTTATCAACTCTTGGTATTTTAATTATGATGTGTCTTGGTGTGGTCCTCTGTGTGTATATTTTGTTTGGGACTCTCTGTGTTTTCTGGACTTGTATGTGTATTTCCTTCATCAAATAAAGAAGATTTCTTTCATTATTTTTTCAAATAGTTTTTCATTTCTTGCTCTTTCCCTTCTCCTTCCAGCTCCCCTATGATTCGAATGTTGGTATGTTCGAAGGTGGTGCAGAAGCTCCTTAGCTTATCCTCATTTTTTTGAATCCTTTTACTTCTTGCTGTTCTGATTGAATGCTTTTTTCTTCCTTATATTCCGATCATTGATTTCTCAGCTTCATTCACTCCACTGTTGATTCTCTGTAACTTTTCTTTATACACTTAGTGTAATTTTCATTTCTGCCTGGGTCTTTTTTATGCTGCTGCAGTACCCAGTGATTTCTTTGAGCATCCTGTTAAGCAGTGTTTTGAACTCTGCATCTGATAGGTTGCTTATCTCCATTTAGTTTAGTTCCTTTCCTGGAGTTTTGTTCTGTTCTTTCATTTGAGCCATATTTCTTTGTCTCCTCATTTTGGCAGCCTCCCTGTGTTTGTTTCTGTGTATTAGGTGGAGCTGCTTTGACTCCCTGTCTTAGTAGCATGGTCCATTGTAGAAAAGCACACCCATAAGTTGGATGAGGTGGAGCCTTAGGTAACCACTAGGGTGGGGCAACCTGTATGAACCATGTTGATGGAGTCTCTGATATGGCGTTGCCCCTCTGTGGTTCTGTGTTGGGGAGGGCTCAGAAAAGGGACAATGGCCGCTGCCTCACCTCTGGAGTTTTGTCTGGGCAGAAGCTGTCTCTTGGTACTTGTCCTGCTGCCAGACACTTCAGTTTCTTCCTTGGTGCCTTTCAAGCTGCTTTCCTGGTGCTGAAGCCCAGAGGGAGTAAATCTGTATAAGTCCTAAGTCCCTTGAAGGCTCTTTAAGAGGAGACTGCTGAGAATCCTGCAGTTTCTCCCACTATCCCAACCCCCACTGGTTTTTACAGTCAGAAGTTATGGGGACTTATCTTCCTGGCACTGGAATCCTGGGTTGGGTGGTCTGGTGTGGGTCTGGGATCCCTCGCTCCTGAGGTATCCCTCCCAATTTTTATCCACTACACATGGGTGTGGGACCACCTATTCTGTGTCTCCACACCACTGTGCCTGTCTCAGCATCTCTGCCCCTCTTACCTGTGTGGATGAATGTGACTTCTTTAATTCCTTGATTGTTGAATTTCCATACAGCTCAATTTTCTGACGATTCTGGGTGATGTTTGTATTGTAATCTAGTTATATTTCTGCTGTGGTTGTGCATGGAGGTGAGGCATATTTACCTATGCCTCTATTTTGACTGGAATTCCCCAACTAATTTATATAAAAGTAGAACAATGAATCCTCTGATTAACCTCTGGTTAACCGTTTCCTTTCATTGAATTAATCTTTGAAATATTATGAATAATTGATTGTTTTCCTTTCTTCTGTTAACTACAAGTTGTGATTTTTATAGGACTGTGCTTGGTGGTTGAATACATTTTCTATTCCCACAACAAATTATCACCAATGTAGTGATTTAAAACATTTATTTATTATTTCACAGTTCTGTATGTCAGAAGTCCTGGCATAGGCTCATATGGATTCTATGCTCAGGTCTGTCTCACAGGGCTGAAATTGAGGTGTTGGCAGGGCAATGCTCCCCTTTTTGGTTCAGAGGTTTCTTCCAAGCTTATATATTGTATTTGTTGGCAGAATTCAGAATTCTGTAGGACTGCAGGCCAGCCTTTTGTTGGCCAACAGCCAGGGGCTATTCAGTTCCAGGCCACCTGCCATTTCTTGCCACATTGTCCTGGCCACAGCACTTCAGGATCAAACAGTAAAGCACACACTGCTTTGAATTTCCCTGACTTCTAGATCCTTTTTAAAAGAGCTCCCTTGATTTTATCAGGTCCACCCAGGATAATCTCCCTTTAAAATGTAGCTGAAAAAGTACTTATAGGTGCTGGTGATTCCCAAGTAAGCAAAGTAGGGGGTGACTCTCATGGAAGTGGTAATTACTGAACCACCACAACTGCAGACTACGGTAGCTGCAGTGAAGGCAATGAACTGGGTGGTGTGACAGAAAAACTACTTGTAACAGGAAAAGCTCTTGTAACAGGAGGTGCTATCTGAGCTGAAATCTGAAAGATGAGCATGAATCAGTAATGAGAAGAGCTGAGGGAAGAACAGCCTAGGCAATAGCTGAATTTTTAAATACTAATTCTGAAAAAAAAATATTTTAAGAGTAGAAATTGTCCTCCTGAAATTTCTGAAAACTTGTTTTCTCTATTATTTTTGACTTTTGAGTATTTCAATAAAAAGACAATTCAATAAGGAACTAAATGTGTTGAACACCTGAGGTGTTCCATGCTTTCTGGATGCATAAAACAATGTCTTCCGCCCCTCACTCTCCTTTTGGGCTACCTGGCTAGCCATTGTACCTACAACAATCAGTGGGACCAAGGGCGTGTTAATTGCTCTACCTCAGTTATTGGCACCATAGGGTGTTTTATAACATCCTATTTATAACAACCATCATTTCCCACCTGCAAGCATTAAAGCCTTTTATACATGGGTCTCATTTATATGCAATTGTGAATTTCAAATATATTCTATGTCAGCAAAGAAGAAAAAGGCTTTCCTGTTAAACTGTTTACAACATTTTAAATTTATAAACTGGCTTTCAGTGTGAATCTATGTCCTAACACAAGTCTACCCCAGTTTTTAACTGTATTCAAATATGAAAGCAAGTCATTATTGTGGGTTTCTTCATTCCCTCCCTACCTATCACCCCCTTTTCTGTACCTAATTCATAAATGTCACTAAACTCTGAAAACTCCATGTAAGAAATGTTTCTCAGTCCTACCCCTACTTCATTATCCCCACCATGATTGCCTTAATTCATGCTTTTAAGGCCTCTCCAGCCACCCCTTGGGCAATCTTATTTGTCTTCCTGCTACAAGTCTCTCCTGCTCTAGTCCGTCTTCCATATAGCTGCCAGATTATGTTCCTAAAAACTGAACAAAGTCTGTGCCTTCATGAAGTTTACATTGTACTGGAAGAGATGGAAAGTTAAATAAAAAGACAAAATAAATGAGTGATAATGAGGTATAAAGATAATAAAAGCAGGCTAATAGGACAGTAAAGGAGGAAGACACTTTCTTTTATTTCAGTTTATTGAGATATAACTGATATAGTGCACTGCATAAGTTTAAAGTGTACAGCATAACAGGGCAGTAATTTGGTAAGGTGGTAATATTTGATTATTAAAAATGTGAATGCATTCCAAGGAAAGACCAGCAGGAACACATTCATAGTCAAACCAAGCTGTATTTATTGACTTATCACAAGGAAGCAGATAACACACCATGAGGAACTGTGGAGGGTCTCAGTAAGAAGGTGTTGTAAAAAAACTAAAATAATGTATGTCAGCTGTAATTAAAGATAAAAAATGATTTAAAAAGATGTTATAGGATTGGGCTTGTGTTAGGTGATTTTGGGAAGGTTCAAGGCTTTCTCTGAAATGGATGCTGTTAGGAAGCAGGGGTAATTCTATGACTGGATTATTTTATCTAGAATTGATCACAGTAAAATGGAAGTCCAAGAAACCTAGAGGCAAAGATTTATGAAAAGGTTTTACGTACCTCTATCAAGTGCACTGCCCAAACTATGCTTACCTACATATATTATCCACACAGCTTTCATCCTTCTGGTTGTAGAGGGCTATTCCAGGGTCTAACAGAATTGTTATCTAGAAGGTAGGAAAAATGAAGCAAAGCTAAGGTTTTTATTGGTCTAGAAATAGAAGTCACTTTATATTTGCCAGAATGTTTGGTAATTTTGGTGGTTTGGAGAATGCTCTTGTAGTTGTTTGGTTAGACATGATTATGAAGGGTCTTATTTTTGTCTTATCTATTACTGTCACAGGGTGGTTATGTCTGATGTTGATGTTTTGTGAAATTATGTTCAACAGAACACTCAGACCTATCTGAGAAGAGCAGGAATACCAGAGCCTGCTTAATAGTTCCAGGCCAGCTCCCAGTTGTTCAGGCTGTTTTTCTTTTTGTAATAAAGCTATCAAGTACTACCATTATCTCTAATAGCAATATATAATATATAATAGCAATGTATAACTCTTACTTGTAATTGTTTCCTGAGTACTTAGAATACCATCAGTAGTATTATTTAGGGTAACAAATTCCAATACTCATTACAGCTCTGGTGACAACAGTAGTAGTTTATTAAATCATTACTGTAATATACAAGCCCCTTGGCTACATGCTATGGTAAAGAGAAAAACAGCTACCTGTGTGTGGCTGAAAGGCTCTGGAATTGGAAGTTAAGAATTAGTGCTGTGAATTTCAGAAAACACTTCGAAAGTCTCCAAGTCACTCGCCTCAACTCTGAAACAAGAAGTTAGATTATATGTGTAGTTCTTGAGAGGTTTGCATGGTGTCAGGGTGTCTGTGCAGTAATTACATGAGACTGTTAAAATTACAGAGATTCTAGGGCCTCCAATTGCAGACAGTCTGATTCATCCTAAGTTTTTGATATACATTCTTGCTTTTTTTTTTTAATTACTGAGTAATATTCCATTGAATAAGTGTATCTGTTTATGCTTTCTCTACTGATGAACATCTGGGCTGCTTGTAGATTTTGGTGCTCATGAATAAAGCTGCTATAAACATTTTTGTGCAAGTCTTTTCATGAATATATACTTTTCTCTTTCTTGGATCAATACCTATAATTGAGATCGCTAGGTCATTGTGTGTGTTAACTTATATGAAACTAATGGGTCCACAATTTTGACATACTGAAAGTAATTAAAAAGTTTAGAACCCCTCTCCTTTTGTTCAAAGTGCAGCCTGGTAGAGATGGTAAAGGATCTGTTACAAGGCCTCAGGCAATCCCAGTCACTCCTAACCTCCTATCCTCAAGAATCAAGCTCTGGGGCCCTGGAATAACCCTATACAGCCAGAAGGATGAAAGCTGTGTGGATAATATATGCAGGTAAATGTAGTTTGAGCAGTGTGTTTGATAGTAAGAGGTACGTAAAACCCCTTCATAAATCTTTGTCTCTAGGTTTCTTGGACTTCCATCTCACTGTGATCAAGCTCAGAAAGGAAGGGCCTTGAATGTTGGCAGACCTAAAATAAGTCATTCTTAACAAAGACGCAATTATTAGCAAAGGTTTGATGGTATGTTTGGGTGAAGGGTAGGTGAGGCTGGCCACTATGGTGGTAAGATCACACAGGCTCAAACAATGGTCTCTAAGGGGATGGGCCTTGAATCTTGCTTCCTCAATTAGTTCTCTCAAGTTATCTTCAGTAGCTTTTAAAAACTCCTGCCACTGTCCTTCCACCTTTCAGTAGGTAACCAGGCTCCACTTAAAGAAAAAGAGAGCCCTGGCTGGCATGGCTCAGTGGATTGAGCACCAGACTGCGAAGAAAAGGGTCTCCAGTTAGATTCCCAGTCAGGGCACAAGCCTGGGTTGTGGGTCAGGCCCCCAGTAGGGGGCGCTTGAGAGAAAACCACACATTGATCTTTCTCCCTCCCTTGATCTCTCTCTAAAAATAAATAAAAATCCCTGTCTGGTGTAGCTCAGTGGACTGAGCCTCCGACTGTGAACGAAAGGGTCACTGGTTTGATTCTCCAGTGGGGCACATGCCTGGGTTGCCAGCCAGGTCCCCAGTAGGGGGTGTTCGAGAGGCAACCACACATTGATGTTTCTCTCCCTCTCTGTCTCTCTCCCTTCCTCTGTATAAAAATAAAATAAATAAAATCTTTAAAAATAAATAAAATCTTAAAAAAAAAACCCATTTGAAAGGAACTTTCGCTTCCTTTCTAGAAACATCCGCCTATCTGCATCCACTCTTTACCCCTTTCCTTATTCCTTCCAATCAGTGAAGATGATATCCCTCCTAAGGTAGTTGCCATTCCATCTTCTCAAGGGCCTTGTTGTATTATCTCTTATATCCTTATCTCCTCCTTTAAACTGGCTTATTCCCATCACAAGGCCTCTTCCAATTTCTTCTCCCTCATGAAAGCTAATCTCTCAACACCAGATACGGCTGTAGTTATTGTCTTTCTGTTATCATAATCACCAAGCCTTCTAAGTGTTGCCTGCAAAGCTGATTTCCTCTTTCCCATCTCAGTCTCCAAGGTCTACCTAGAACTATTTTATGATATAACAGGCAATTCACAACCGTTTTTAAAATGTGATGGGTAAATAGATGGGACTTTGAGGGTGTAGACATTTAGCTTATCGCCTGGGATGTTTGATGACTCACTGGGTTGACAAACTCTCTTTCTGGTGTGTATAGGTAATTTGATACACGCCTTCATCTTGAAATAATGTTATGTAGTTAGTAGTCTGCCACAGTAACAAAAGTATGAAAACAGGAGAAACACAGCACTGTTGCACTACCATTAAGTCCTCACGTGAGAACACCGGTCCGCACCACCCAAGGGCCACACATCTGCCACTCCACGGAGGAGGCAGCCCAAGACACAGGTCGGCCTTCAGACGGAACCCTGTTTGCAGCTCCTAAGTGGCCACAGTCACGAAGTCGGGGAGCCGGGGTGAGCGGAAGAGCTGAGCGGCTCCGGGCCAATGGCAGTTCTTGAACTTACACCTACAGACGTCAGCGCGGCTTTGCAAACGGATGTCACACAGCTGTCTCCGAAGGGTCTCCTCTCGCCCCAGAAAAAGAAGGTGCAGGACCACCGACCGCCGCGAAACCTTGGGGGACGAGAGGGAGCCCTGCGCCCTCGCCGGACAGCGTCTCAGCGCCACCAGCCCAGCGCGGGTCCCGGTGAGCAGTCGGCAACCGCAGCCCCGCCCGGAGCGCGCCGCCGCAGCCAGCTCCGCCCCCTGCCCGAGCTGGCCGCGCGCTCCTGCGGCTCCGAGCTGTGTCGCGGGCGCGCGCGCCGCCGGCGGAGCCGCAGTTAAAATGGTCCGAGCCGGACCCTGCGTTCCCCTTGCCGCCGCAGTGACTGACTGAGCCGGCGGGTCAGGCTCGGACGGGTCGCCCAGCCGGCAGGCTCGCTCTCTCCGTCGCGTTCCCAAAGCTCGCGCCCATCGTTCTCCCGGCTTCCCTGGGCAAAGCATGTAGCCCCCGACGGGCGCCGAGGCGGCCCGCAGCTGACGCCCACCCCCCACCGTCGCATGTGTGCCCGTGTGTGCGTGTGTGTGCGCAGGGAGGGCGACCCTGCCGCGGGCCTGAGGCCCAGTCGGCAAGCGGCCCGTCCCGCTGCCGGGAGCCCGCCTCTCCGGGCCTCCCTCCTTCCCCGTCCCGGTCCCCCTCCTCGGGGCCTTCTATATGGGCCACCTTCTCTCGAAGGAGCCGCGTAACCGCCCGAGCCAGAAGAGGCCTCGCTGTTGCAGCTGGTGCCGCCGCCGTCGCCCTCTCCTCAGGCTGCCCCGCCGGACCCCGGCCAAGGCGCCCTCACAGCCGGCGGCGCCCCGAAGCCGGGACTGCTTCTTCCGCGGGCCCTGCATGCTCTGCTTCATCGTGCACAGCCCCGGCGCTCCCGCCCCCGCCGGCCCAGAGGAGGAGCCGCCGCTCTCGCCGCCGCCGCGGGACGGGGCCTACGCCGCGGCCGCCTCCCCTCAGCACCTGGCGCGGCGCTGCGCGGCCCTGGCCGCCGAGGACTGCGCCGCCGCTGCCCGCCGCTTCCTACTCTCCTCGGCCGCCGCCGCTGCGGCCGCCGCCGCCTCGGCCTCGTCGCCCGCCGCTTGCTGCAGAGAGCTGGGGCTGGCTGCGGCCGCCGCCTGGGAGCAACAGGGCCGGAGCCTCTTCTTGGCCAGCGTGGGGCCCGTGCGCTTCCTGGGGCCGCCTGTCGCGGTGCAGCTCTTCCGGGGGCCGCCGCCGCCGCCGCCGGCCGATCCCCCTACGCCCCCTGAGATGGTGTGCAAGCGGAAGGGGGCCGGGGTGCCCGCCTGCACCCCTTGTAAGCAGCCCCGCTGTGGCGGTGGGGGCGGCGGCGGCGGCGGCGGCGGGCCGGCGGGAGGGGGCGCCTCGCCTCCGCGGCCCCCCGATGCTGGTGGATGCCAGGGCTCCGAGCAGCCGCCGCAACCTCTCTGCCCCCCGCCCTCCTCTCCCACTTCCGAAGGTGCCCCCGCCGAGGTCGGCGGGGACGCTGTCCGAGCGGGGAGCGCCGCCCCCTCGCCTGCCCAGCAGCAGCACGAATGCGGCGACGTGGACTGTCAGGACCCCCGCGGAAACCCCTGCGACTGCCCTAGGGAGCAGTCCCCCGAAACCCCAGACATCAACCAGCTGCCGCCATCCATCCTGCTCAAGGTGGGTCTGGGCGATGGCGCGGGGACGCGCGCTTTCCCCCCACCCGGCCCCCTCCTCGAGGTTTCCTCTCTCCTCCCCCTCAGCGTGGAGGAGGGGGTTCCCTGACAGCCGGAGACGTCCAAAGGGGAGAGTGGGAAACCAATGGGGAGGATGCTTAGGGCCTACTTTTTAAATAGAAAAACTTGGAGTCGACTGAATGTCTTTTAAGAGCTTGGGTTTGTTACACACTATTCAGGGGTTATCTATGATTACGTTCCCAGCCCAGTGGCTTAGAAACTATTCGTAGGTTTTGTGTGAAATATTTTTTTTAATTGAGTAACTTGCATTTACTGGGTAAAGACTTTTTATATTAGTATTTGAAAATCTTCAAACTACTTTCAGGTTTGATAGCTGGCATTTGCTGTCAATAAGTTAACATTTTTTTTAGCATTTACTATGATCAGGCACTGCGCCAGAGGTTTATACAAATAATATTTAATTTAACCCTCCAGTTACTGCTATGAGAATATTGCTCACATCCTTACTTTATACAAGAAGAAACTGATATTTCAATACTATATGCCTACAGTACCAAGGCTGAAGTGGTGTTTGCTCTACGGAGCTTAGAGCCTAGTGGGATTTGAAGAGGTTGAATGACTTGCCCAAGGTCACACAGAAAGTAAGAGGCACCTATGGGGAATTTAGGCCTGCTTAACTTGAAAACCCCTTTGTTTAGGCTGTGGTGTATTAGCTTCCTACATTTTAACCCTTACATAAAAGTGTACAGATTACCAGAAGGTAAGGACAAATACTGTTTATTGGGGTATGGGCGAGTGGAGAAGAGGTGGGTGTCCTGTGGGAGCTTTGTCTCACTTTCAAGTACTAAGTAAAATTTGCAGTTTTTTTCAGTACTAGTGATAAACTTAATTATGTGATAGAGTTTGTATTATTACTAACAAGCGATCTTTCCCCTCATTTTCTCTCCTCTCTCTCCCGCAACTCCCTTCAGGAACTTAAATGTAAACCTTTTTCAGTGTGGATGGTATTTAGAACCAGCTACAAATAACTTAGATAAAATGTGTCTACTTTTATTGTTACTGAAGTAACTGTTATCAATTACAATTGTTACTGTCACCAGTATACTTAGTTTGATTACACTTTTTGGTTATTTATAACGCTGTATTAAAAATCTGTTTTATTGTGATATTAATGTTCTTGAAAATTACACAGCAAGAGTGGGTAACCTTAACTTTTCCTTGTGTCAAAATGTAAAGACTTAACTTTTGTGAATGTATATTTGTTGAAGAAGTAATTGCTTCCTTTGTGTGTTCAGGACGTGTTTTAGAGCAGAGGGAACTTTCTTGAGTCCTTTAAATCTGTGGGTGACATGAACAAATAAAATAACAAGTATTTGGTATAGAGGTTTGATTGCTCTCTTGTTGTTTGGCAAGTAAGACTGTTTAAAAGCAAACAAACAAACAAAAAAACATCAAAAAACAGGTACTTTGTGCTTTCTACCAAAAGCACTATTTCATGAGATAAAGAACATTTTAATACAGTACCAAAGAGAGAGAGAGAGAGAGAGAGAGAGAGAGAGAGAAAGAGAGAAAGAGAGAAAGAGAGAAAGAGAGAAAGAGAAAGAAAGGATATGATTTCATAATAAAGAGAACCCTATAGGCAAACATTCTCCTTATGTATGCTACATTGTTCTTTTTCACATTTTTGCTGTGGACTGTTGAAAACTTGGTGTAAGGAACATTTGGGAATTTCTCATTAGACTTGCCCTGTTGTGTTGGAGAATTTGGACATGTTCTGAAGAATTTTTCCCTGTATTAGAAACTCGAGTAAAGATTGCGTGGGTCTCATGGTCCAAGTTGTATTCAGTAACAAGTGAGTTGGACTGTCTGGAATGAATTGAAATAAAGGTTTTCAACCCAAATAGAATTTTCAAAAATAAGGCTTTTGGGAGCAGAGGATCTGTTGACATGGATCTTGTTTATTGTTGTATCCCCTCTGCTAAGTGCCTGGCATTTACTAGGACTCACTATATATTTATAAATGAATGAATGACCAAAAGTTTAGAACTTTGGACTGAGATTCTGGGTAAATATGCCATACCACTAAGAGAAGTGTCTAAGAAATGTTTATATCTTGACTTGAGTTTTTGTTCTGAGCTACAGCAGAGCCATGTGATGTTGAGAGGGTTCTGGCTCTGGTTCTGTTGAGAACTAGAAGTATTTGGCTTGGAGAAGAGAACACTTAGGGAGCCATGGCTTTCTTCTCTCCTTTTCTTCCCTCCCTTCCTTCCTTCTTTCCTTCCTTCCTTCCTTCCTACACAATATAGGAAGTGTTGTTGCACAGAGAGGCACAAAGCCATCACCTTCATTGGAAAACATTCTTAGAAAGTACTCTATGTCCTGCTCCCTTGCTAATGAGTTAATAGTCTTTATGACTGTATTTTTGTACCAGAAGTTACTGTAGCTGTAAAAAGGGGATACAGAGCGGGAAGGGAAATGGGAGGAAATATGATTTAAAGCATGTTATTAGGGAAAGCTCTCATACTTCCCCAGTTTTTTTCAGGTATGGCAAAAGCAAAAGAGAAATACTGAATTCTTGCTTTGGTGCTTCATAGGCAGATTTTTGGCTCAGCATTAACAAGGCCTTTTATTTTTAAGTTTTATTTTATGTAAATAATAAGTATTACCTGTTTTAAAAATTCAAACAGTACAAGTAAAGCAAAAGTTTGCCTTTGTTTACCTCTACATTTCCTTGTAGTTTCCTCCCCAGAGGGAGCTAACTACTGTTACTAGTTTAGATTGTCCTCCTAGACCCGTGCTGTCAAGTACAATGGCCACTAGCCACATTTATATGTATACTGCTGTTTAAACTTGACGTAGTTAAAATTAAATAAAATTTAAAATTCAGTTTTTTCAGTCACAATAACCACATCATTAGTCATGGGTGCCTGGAAGCTATTGTACTGAACTGTGATCCAGAACATTTCCATCATTGTAGAAAGTCCTGTGTAAACCTTCATAGTTTTTTTCCACAAATGGTATCAAAGTGTACATGTTCTGCAGTTTTTTTGTTTGTGTTGAGTATGGTTTGGAGATCTTTTCCATTAGTTAGTATATGGTTTCCTTCATTCTTTTTAACTGCTGCATAGTATCCCATAGTGTTATATCACACTGTATTTATTTCTCTAGGAATGGATGTTTCTAATTAATTGTTATTACACACAATGCTAATCGATTTTTTCCTATGTACATGTGATCATCATTTCTAGGGTAGATTTTAAGAAGTAAAATTTCAGGGTTGAAGAAAGTATATATTTGGAAATTTAGAAAGTCCTTTATAACAGTGAGAGCTGTGTGAAAATGAAATGAGTTCTTTCTTGAAATAGTGAGCCTCACTGGAAATCAAATTATATAACTTCAGAACAGGAAGAGACCTTAGACAGCATCTGGTCTTTCCCTGTGTCTTATGCATGAAAATACAGGCTGGAGAAGTGAAATAAATGGCTTACTTACCCAAGACACTTTAGATACTTAACGGCAGACCCTGGACTGGAACCCAGCTTGGTGTTGCCAGGTCCACAGATCTTTTCTACATACTGTGTAAGAGGGCTTGAATAATCTTCTCTCGGAGATTTTATGAAAGAGATTCATGAATGAGGGTGGGTGGGGTGGGGGTTGGGAGGAGGAGCTTACACCAGATGACTGACTTCTAAACCATTATGAGTCAGAGGCTAATTTAAAATTGGGTCTGTAGGGTTGAACTGTGATCTTTAATATAAGAAATTTGAGAAGCAAGGAATAGCTCTTCAAAGGTCAACTGTGAGAATAGTATTTTAAGTACTTAAGCCTGTTACATTTGATCTTTGACTGGTTAATGGATTGTTTTGGATCAAATAAGCTAGCTTCGAACTTTGCTACCTGTTGCCTTTATAACTTAAGCAACCCAGCCTACTGATATAACAATTACATATTTATATGGTAGAACAATTATGCAACAACTTTACAAATTGTAACAGTGGAATATTTTTCTTTATAATTACTATTTGAGTAACTGAGTATGTTGTGATCTATATTTAAATTTTAGAGACTTTGTGTGCTATGTTTAGATATCTTGCTCTCTGTCAGCAGACCTGTTTCTTTCCAAAGAAAACCAGGTGAGAGATCCAAAGTCCTCCACCACCATTAGAAAACCACCTCACCATGCATGCACCCTTGATAATGTGCCAGTAGGTGTTAAATCTTGATTTTACAGCTTTATTACCAACAGGTTGCTTTAGTGTTTGAGAAAGAGTTTTATAAGAGAAATGAGCTTTGGAGGAAAGCTTTCCATACCTGATCTGTTCTTTTCAGATATGCTAACAAGGATGAAAGCAATGGAAATAAGAGTCAAATGGAAAAAAAAGGATCTAAATTACATATTTCATGAATGCTTGATTTAAGACTCCAGTAGCAAATAACCTCTAGAAGGTATGTCTCTGGAGTTCCAGGGATAGTTTTAGTCAGCACTGAAATAAAGCGTTTTTAGGAAGTCAGGTTCAAGATTTTTCTTTGTTGGAGAGTGCTAAACAACCTTGATTAACTTAATCAGGCTTCCAAAAGATGAGATTTGTTTTCTTCTCAACTTAAGAAGCCTATAAATTGTGATGCCTTATGCAGAGTAGTCATCAAGGGAATAACCTTGGGTTGTTCTTTGCCAGTTTGGGGTTTCAGGTTGTATAAATGATAAGGAATGTAAGGGAAGGTAAGTGAAGGCAAACAGAAGCATTTAATATTCACATATTAGTTGCTTAACTTTGGCTAAATATCCTATTTTATGCTTATTGAGAATCTTGCCTAAGTCTTGGCCAATTTGGAGCCCAGCTGGTGTGGTAAGGATATACACGTGGGGAAAGGAAATAGCTGCAGTAACGGGAAATTGGTTACATGCATACTTATATACATACACATATTCCCTAGCTCTGCCACGGACAGAGCCTTAGAGCAGCAGCACCCAATAGTAATGAGTACATTTAGTGTACATATCTTTGCTTCTAAATACCTCTCTCCAATGAAAGGCATCAGTGTTCCACGGAGAAATGGCTGATTATAGGGCTGGGACAAGGAAAGTATAAGATGAACCTAGAATATTTGGTGCCAGGACACAAGGAAGTCCTCAAAAAGTACTGGAGATATGTCAAAAGGACACATTTTTTTCATAGTATGTCCTCCCAAAATACTTTAGGAAAAAGCCTTTAGTGCTTGGCTTTAGAATAAAACTTATTCTTATATAAATTTCATAATATCTGACTTTGGTATTAAGTAATACTCTGTGTGGAAATAGTAGGGGTTTTATTAGTTTGCTGAGCTTTAATTTTCAATAATTGTGAGAAATTAAATTATAGATGATGAGAAAATAATTTTACAGTCTGTGACTTCCCTATGTCTGTTTGGTTAGAAAAGTACCAGGAGTATATTTTATGCTTCTATTTTTCTAAATGGTGCTTTATTCAACAGACCGTTTAGTAGATTTTGCTTTTAAGCTTTTGGCGGCAATAAAAGTAGATTATTTAAGAAAGAGGTAAGATATGATGAACATGGGAAAGACATTGAAAAGACCATAGAAGCGGAACTTAGTTGAAATAGTTAATTCTGAGAAAATTTTAGAGAGGGGCCCTATCCGAAGCTGTAGGATATGCTCTGTTTAGTTCCTAACCAAAATGTGTGGTATGTGCATGTATGTGTGTGTGTTCTCTCAAATAGTAATTCAGAGGTTGTGGATAGAAAGATGATAGAATGATGAAAATATAGAGCTTGTGGACTTTTTTTAAAAAAGCACCTCGTGGTATTTTTGTACCCATTTAAATGTAGAGTTGAGTTTTAATAAATGTATACAGTTGTGCAACCATCACTACGATTCAGTTTTAGAACCCCTCCACCACCTCTGATACTTCTCTTGTGTCTCTTTGCTGTCATTTTCTGTTCCCACCCTTAGCCCAAGGCAACCACTCACTGATTTACTTTCTGCCTCTGTAGTTTTGCCTTTTCTAGAAATTTCATATAAGTGGCATTATACAATGTGTAGTTTGGAATATTGTGTTGCAATGCCAATACCTCTGTTATCTCTCATGACATCTAGCATAGTCCCTGACACACAGGAAATAGTCAATGTAAAATTGCCATGCAGCTTCACTTCTTTTCAAATATGTCTATAATTTGCATATAGCCTGTCTGCTCATAAATCTTAACTCCTTTTTGCAGTACTATCTAATTGCAGATAAGATCTACTTCTGATATATTATACTTGCGATTTTCAACTGGTATGCTGCAAGAATTTTTAAAACATGCAATATCTGACTATTTAGTCAGGGACACTGACCTCTGTTCCCTTAGATTGTCAAATGAAAAAAATAGTAACAGCCAACACAATGATAGATGTCTGGTGTGAATGAATCAAAATTATACCTATATTTTTGGTCAGGATCTGCAAAAAAATTTTTTGTGCTGCAGAATTTTAGTAATTTGTTTATGTGTGCCATTAGATGGAAAAGGTTGAAAATCACTGTCTTATACTAATGTCTCACTCAAATTGAATCTTTCAAAAGGTACAAACTTCCAGTTTTAAAGCAAGTTATGGTGGCTATAGTTAATAGTACTGTATTGAATATCTGAAAGTTGCTGAGAGAGATTTTAAAAGTCTTTATGAGGAAAAACAAAGAAAATTTTTGTAACTAGGTATGGTAACAAATGGTAACTGAAGTTAATTGGGATGATCATTTTGAAATAAACTAATAAAATGTTATATGTCAATTATACTTCAATAAAAATAAATTTAAAAAAGAGAAAAATTATGCTCTGCTACCCCCAAGACTCTTTCAAGGTTTAGAGCACTTGGATATCAACTGGTAGTGATTTTTCAGGTAGTTAATAGCTTAGTTGTATTGTCCAGAGCTGCCACTAAAGATCAAGAATATTAAGTTTGATTTTAATTCAGGTCCTGACTAAAAGTCATTGCTGTTTCCCAATATCCCTTATATTCTTTTTTTTCAAAAAAAATACTTTACTTACTTTTAGAAAGAGGGGAAGGGATGTGAGAGAGATATGTGGTTGCCTCTCACATACCCCACAACTGGGGACCTGGCTGGCAACCCAGGCATGTGCCCTGACTGGGAGTCGAACCTGTGACCTTTTGGTTCGCAGGTGAGCACTCAATCCACTGAACCACACCAGCCAGGGCTTAGTTTTAGTAAAAGAATCTAGCATGTTCTAGCTAGGCACATGACCACCTAATTAGACACTATTTTTTTTCTTAAAGATTTTATTTATTGAAATTTAGAGAGAGGGGAAGGGAGGAAGAAAGAGAGGATAGAAACATTCATCAGTTGCTTCTGGTTGCCTCTTTTACCTGCCCTGACTGGGTACTGAACCTGCAACCCAGGCATGTGCCCCAACCAGGAATTGTACTGGTGACCTTTTGCTTGGGTGGAAGACATCCAACCAATTATGCCACACTGGTCAGGGCTAGATATTATTTCTTAGCCCCTCATGGATAGCTTGGCCTTGTGACTAAATATTAGGTATTAGGTACTAGGCTGAGAATGGAAGCAATGCGTACAACTTTCAAATACCATAAAAGGCAGCTGCTTGTCCTCCCCCCCCTTTTTTAGGGGCAAACCACCTGGATTATAAGAGTAGGCCATCTTTCACCCTATAAATGATAGCAGTAATGGAAGGGCAATGAGATTTAAGATGATAGGTCCCTGGATTTTCTACATCCTTAGAAAACCCAATGTATCAATAGTTTGAACTTTTGTCACGTTGAAGACATTGCTAACAGGCTTCTGTAAAAGTATGCAATTTCCTGGCTTTTGATGTATGTGTCATCCAGTTTTTCTCAGTGTCATTTTTTCTCCTTTTGTAGTTTTCTTTATTTTACAGACATGTTGTTGCAGGTCAGTCCTTTACAGACCTACATTTTCTTTCTTCAAAGCGACCTTTGAAATGCTTTTTCTTGAATCTCAAATTATTCAGAGATAATTCAGAAATGCCTTTGAATATAATCTTAAAGTCAATGAACAAATTTCGTGTTTTAATAATGTCTCCCGCAAAAACCCAGGGACATGTGCACTGAAGTTTGTTAAATGAGCTAAGAAGATAATTTGGGATCGAGTAGTTATTTTCTGAGGAGTTAGGGTATTGGCAAGATAGCATTTTAATGACAAAGAAAAGCAGGAATCTTAAAACATGTGTTATCTATTTCTGCGTAACATATTATGCCAGGATTTAGCAGTTTAAAACCACAAACATTTATTATTTTATAATTTCTGTGGGTTTGGAGTCCCCATATGGTTTAACTCGGTCCTTCTAATCCATAGTCTCTTTATGAGGCTGTAATCAAGATGTTGGCTGGGGCTTGAGAATTCCCATTCAAGCTGATTTGCGTGGTTGCTGGCATAGCTATGGTCCTCAGTGGCTGTTGGCCAGATGCTTAAGTTCCTTGCCATACCAGGTGGGCTTCTCCATAGGGCTACTTAAAACATGGCAGCTTGCTCCTCCTGGAGTAACAGATTGAAGAATACACAAAATGGAAGCCACAGTTTGTTTTTCACCTAATCTCAGCGATAATATCTTATCACGTCTACTGTACGCTATTCTTTAGAAGTCAAAAAAGTGGGGTGGACGGAGGTAGAAGAGGGTGTGGGGGGATAAATGGTGATGGAAGGAATCTTCACTTGTAGTGGTGAACACACAGTATAATATACAGATGACATATTGCATAATTGTACACCTGATGTACAATTAACCAATGCCATCCCAATAAATTCAACAAAAAAGTAAAAAAAACAAAGAAAACAAACAAAGTGAGCCAATAAGTCCAGCCCATATTCAAGAGGATAGTATTACACTAGATGTAAATAGATGTAGATACCATCTGTAAATACCAAGGTGGGATCGTTGGGGGCCATTGTGCAGGTTGGTTACCATAAATCATATGAAAAGATCTATTATATATGCATCGATATTTAAACTTAGTATTTTGCCCTTTTACTTTCATCCATCTTCACTAATACCAGTTTTATCTTTCCTGTACCTACTTATTGAATCTCATTTCACGTGGGTGAATAAGACTCATCTAGGTCCACTTAGTTTAGTCAATTATCATTTGTAACAATCATTTCATTTTCATGAAAGAGAAAACTAATGTTTAAAGAAGGTGCTATCTTGTTTAAAAGTGAGACATTTTAAACAAGATGCTTCTTGGTTATAATGAGTATGCTCTGCATATTTCTGTTTGTTAAGGGACAAATTAGAACCCTTTAAAACCATGAAATGCTTTAATCTTATACAGATGATCCAGTCTCCCTGAATCCCAATTTTCTCATGTGTAAAATGAGGAGGACAGGCATAAAAATATCTGTAAGAAAGGGACTTTCATTTGTGGCTGCATGAAGAGTTTGGTGTGACTCCTGACCACAAAACAAAAACAAAAACAAAAACAAAAAAAAAAAACCTGAGCAAAATTGAACCAAATTATTTGGACTTTGGAAATTGACCAAAGACCGACAAGAAATTCTTATTCTTAGGAAGACTGCTAGAACTTCAGGTGAGAGTAGTGAAAGTCTGCATTCTTGTGTGAGGCCCCTGCTGTGTACTTTTTGGCAAAAACCAGAGTTTGGAAAACTTGTAACTTTGATGCCAAAGAGGCTACGACTGTTTGGGGCAATGAGTAAACCTCTATTTATCAACTACGAGTGATGAATTTGGTGGGAAACAAACAGGGAAAATCCACGTATTTGCAAACTCAGACTGTGGTGCCAGTGGGATGAATAGGGGCCCAGCCAGGAATTTCACAGGCAGACCTTGGAAATGAGACAACCATAAAAAGATAAACTCTCCACCCTTATTTTTGACCTATTGTGAAACCATGTACATGTGCAGGTGGAACCTGAGATTGTCTAGCAGAAAACAGGGGCCAAGGCAGACTTGAAAATGGCTGATCCTGAATATGCTTTTCCCGACCCACACAGAGATTGTGGATTTCCACAAATATGTTGTGTAACAGTTGCCTCGAGTATTCAGTACAATAACATACAGTACAGGTTTGTAGCCTCGGAGCAGTAGGCTATACCATCTAGGTTTGTGTAAGTTCACTCTGTGATTTTCACATGGTAAAATCACCTAATGATGCATTTCTCAGAATGTATTCCCATTGTTAAGCGATACATAACTGTGTTTAGTTATTTTCTTAGCATTTGCTCTAAGGTTTATCATTATCATTATAATTTGTAACAATCTTACTTTGATTAACACTGTACTGTTGTACTTGAGCCTGTTGATGGTAGTGTCCTTGGTCAGAAATGCCTATAGTACTTGCCTAGGCACACGTCACTCCTAGCAAGCTCCAGAGACATGCCCCCCACTTATTTACGGTCGGGTCTGCTCTTAGGTTCTTAATATGATTGCAGGACACACTTCAGCAAGGAACCATCAGGGAACTTTGAGGACAAGATCGACTGCTTGCAGATCCTGGAGGGCATGTGGCACTTTCAAGAGCCACACAGCCGGGTGTCAGATAAACAGAGAATGTGGACTTGGGGCTCTGCCTTTAGTAGGGTCCAGTGGCGGGGTGTCTAGGGTTTTGCGGGTTTACTTTTTATTGGCTAATTTAAAGCATGAGTGCAGGAATTAGGGCTCAGGAAGGGAGAAATGAGTTCACTCAGTGGTCAGTTATCTAGATTATCGAGGTTTTTCTGAAAGGGAACTTCATGGTTGATGGAGTCCTAGTTCCTTATCTGGTTGTTTTGTTAGTAGCTATGCCATGTAGCTGGCAATACCTTTATTCAAGATTGAGGTCTTTTGAAATAGATGTCTTGGCAATCAAAAGCTCAATATTAGATGCACTACAGTAAAAAAGCTTGATGTCAGGCACTTGTACTACAAATACCAATTTAGTTTCAATGGTGTATGAAACCCTTGTGTCTATATGTGTTATTGTCACAAATTATACCTGTATGCGTTTTGTTGTGCATAAGATTATCATAGATTTATAATTATTATTTTGTTATCTTTTCCATTATTTAGAATTGGAGTATAAGCCAAAAATATATCAATACTGAATTTTATATTTACCTACATAAGTACCTACCTTTATTGGTGTTCTTTATTTCTTTATGTGGTTTCAAATTACTGTGGTTTCAAGTGCTTTTTCATGTCAGCCTGAAGAACTCCCTTGAACATTTCTTATAGGTAGTTCTCCTAGTGACAAACTTTCTCAGTGTTTGTTTACCTGGAAATACCTTAATTTCTCCTTCATTTTTGAAGAATAGTTTTGCCAGATATAGAATTCCTGGTTGGTTGACACTTTTGCTCTCATTGCTTTAAATATGTCATCCCCTTGCCTGCTGGCCTACATGGGTTCCAATGAGAAATCAGGTGTTAATGTGATTGAGGATCCTATGTACATGATGAATTGCTTTTCTCTGGCCACTTTCAGGGTTTTTGTTTTGTCTTTGTCTTCTGACAATTCGATTATAATGTGGCTTAGTGTAGATCTCTTTGACTTAATCCTACTGGGGTTCATTAAGTTTTGTGAATGCCTAGTTTCATCAGATTTACCAGGGATCAGCAATATTAGGTTTAGACCGAAATTTTTATCTTACCTTACTTGGTCTGTGATTCCAATGTTAGCTCAATTTTCAAAGACTTTGCTATGCTACTTTGGATTTCTTCTGTTCATGTGTGGCTTTGTGGTTAACTCAGGTATTTTGTCACTTCATACACTGAATTAGGGGTGCTCTTTTTCAGATCTCATCTTTGATCCTTCCTTCATACTCTTTGACCTAGAAATCTCCTTTCCTGGCTTCCTGGATAAAAGGGTGGAATTTCTCTCAGAGTTGTAGCCTGTACTCTATGCCTGTGATGCTGTATAGTTTTACAGGACTTGGGCAATTTTCATGATGAAGTGGTAAGAAAAAGGTAATGGAAGTTCCTTGCACACTCTTTTGTCCATGGAGTTTCTTTCCTGGTTCTTTTGGTCAAAAAGATGGGCTTACTTTTACAATTTTAGATGCCTCCACAGCTGCTGCATGACAGCTCTGTGACTGAGGCTGCATTTGGGAAATGGCCAGTAGGGAGAAAAGGGAAAAGTGAAAGAAAGAAAACCCAAAATGGGGACTCTTCCCACATTTTCTGTTTCACAGAGGCCCGGTGTCCAGAGCGATGGATTTCTTTCTGTATTTTCATTGGTTGTGCCTGCGGTGTAGTTCTGTACAGGGGACTTCCTCAGTTCCATGCTGGTAGATAATAGGAAAAATATTGATCATTCTTTACATCTTGTCTCACCTGCCTAATCCATATGTTATTAATGTTTTCGAGTCCTGAGATAATTGCTTTTAGTATTTCGTACAAAGGGTTTAGTTGTCATGGATGCAAGTGAGAGGCTGTAGTGGGCTTAACTACATTTATGCCACTGATTCTCATGCATATTTTTTTACTTCTCACTTCACCCTTGGAGGGCGAACAATAGTTGTGAAGGAACAGCAGTGGGCAGTTTTTCCAAGGCTCAAGATTTAAATATAGTAGAGATTCTAGCTTAGATTTCTGGAACACTTGATTGTACAGAGGCAAATCATTTTACATTATAGTTATGATAGGAATCATTTGTATATTATTTGCTCTGTTCCAGACACTGTTCTGAAAATTTTATATGTACCCCTTTAGTCCTCACAGTAACTGTCAGGTAGACTGTATTATTCCCATTTATATTCAAGGAAATTGAGGTACAGAGTAGATAGATAATTTGCCCAAGATTATATAGATAATAAATAGTAAAGTCACGATTCAAATCTAGGATAAAACAATTTAGTGTAGAGCACATGTTCTTGTTAAAATTTTCACTTAATATTCTGGAAATTTTCATGCCCTGACCAAAGTAGAAAATTATGAAATCCCCATTTATTATTCAACCAATTTTAATGTTTTTTCAATATTCTGCCTTTTTTAGTTTGTTTATCTTTTCCCAACATTTTTTGTTTTTGGTGAAGTACCTAGAAACAAATTCTAGATATCATTTCAGCCATAAATGCTAAAGTTATCTAAAATGGATAATAGCTTTTAAAAATAATATAACCACAGTAATACTATAACCACAATGTAATCACAACTTAAAAAGTGAGAAATAATTTCCGTTAAATCATTTAATATCTTTTTTGTGTTCAGTTTTATCTGATTGTCCCAGAAGTATCTTATCGTTCATTCAATTCAGAATTTCAATATGGTCCGCACATTGTATTTGTTGGTATGTCTCTTAATTTTTAAAAATCTATGTTGGTTCTAACCTTGACCTTTTTAAAAATAATTTGTACTTACTTTTAAAAAATATTTTATTTATTTACCTTTAGAGAGAGAGGAAGAGAGGGGGAAAGAGAGAAACACTGTGATGTGTGAGAGAAACATCCATTGGTTGCCTTGCACACCCCGAACCCGGGACCGGCGGGCAACCCAGGCATGCGCCCCAGGGGACTGGGAATACAACTGGGGACCTTTCAGTTTGCAGGCTGGTGCTCAGTCCACTAAGCCACGCCAGCCAGGGCTAATTCTTACTTTCAAAAACCCTTTTTAAAATAAGCTTTTCATTTTGGAATTATATTAGAGAAGTTGCAAAAATAGTATAGAGTCCCTGTATGTTCCTCACCTACTTTCAGTTTCTCCTAAATTGATTATCTACATTACAAAGATACATTTCCTGAACTGTGAAATTGGCATTGGTATAGTTTTTTTGTTAATGACCTTTTTCCAATTTGGGAGTGCATTAGTTGTTATTCCTCCTTATTCTCCTCTTGCCTTTGATACTTGCTCAGTCTTTCCTTGTTTTTTTCATGATCTTGATTTTTTTAGGAGTCCTGAACACCTGAACAAGACATTTTGTAGGATGTCTTATAGTTGGTGTATATGATACTTTTCTTGGGTTGGGTTTTTAAATTTTTGGAAAAAAAGCCATAAAGATAAAATGTCCTTTTCGTGACATTTTTTAAATTAAAAAAATCATGTAAAAAGTTTACCTGGTTCTAAGGTCAAAACTATAAAACTAGGAACTTCAGAGTAGTTTCACTCTCATTCCTTTCTCCTCCTTAGTCTTTCCTCCCTTCCATAAAGGGGGGTATTTTTTAAAATTAATTTTTAGCTTATTCTTTTAATTTTTTTAAATATTGGCAAATATACACATATATTCCCCTTCTCTCCTTTTCCCTTTTTCTTACATGAAAGGTAATATTAGTCCATGTTCCTAACCCCTGTATCATACTTTCTCTTTAGGACAACCTGTAACAATGACTCTCCTAATAACGACTACTTGTATTCAGTATGTTTTTGTGCTTTAAGGTTAATATTTTTCTAACAAATATCACATGGCTTTCTTTTTTGTTCACAGATATTTTCCAATTTATCCCTGGATGAACGTTGCCTGTCTGCATCGTTGGTTTGCAAGTATTGGCGTGACCTTTGTTTAGATTTCCAGTTTTGGAAGCAGCTGGATCTTAGTAGCCGTCAGCAGGTATATGTAATTTAATTCTAAGAAACACTAAATTTGATTATTAAAAAAATCTTAATTTCTCTTCAGAAATCACTTCTTTCATGTTGTAGTTTCTCAGGATAGTTCAAATGACTATAATCTATAATTCTGTGCTTTAGTACTTTTTGTTTGTGAATTTAAGTTAACGCTAGGTCCTTATGGTCAAAAATATGTTTTTTAATATTGATTGGTAATTTTGGGTTGCTTCTTAATCCTGTTTGTTTCATTACTGTTTGTCTTCCTCTTTTTTCATTACTCTTTAAAAAACCTTTCCCCTTTTTGGAAGGGTCATATCATTAATATTAGTTTAGTAATAGAAAATGTTGACAAATGTTTAGATAGTGCCCTGCTGATGTACCTTGTACTATTGTATGGGCTTTATACATATTAATTTATTTTATTTTCCTAATAACCTCATAAATTGATACTGTTATTATCCATATTTTAAAAAATTATTTATTTATTCGTTTTTAGAGAGAGGGGAAGGGAGGGAGAAAGAGAGAAACACTGATCGGTTGCCTCTCATATGCACCCCAACTGGGACCGAACCCACAACCCAGGAAGGTGCCCTGACTAGAAATCGAACTGGTGATTTTTTGCTTCATAGAACAATACCCAGCCAACTGAGCCACACCACTCAGGGCTTATTATCCCAATTAATATATTATTATTACAATATCAATAATACTAATCTTATACTATTATTAGGGGTGAAGAAATGGAAGCAAAACCAGCTAACTTATTTTGTTATCATTTTACTTCTGATGAATTTTCTAATCTTCCCCATTGCCTGGCTGCTCAATATGTTTATATACTGGCATAAATTAGGGAAAAAAAGAGTTAATTGTGCTTATTGCAGGCAATTTGCAATTCTTCCTTTAAACTTGGTTGTCAATACTTGGCATTGGAAATATATAAAAATGTCCAGTAAGAATAGGATTTTATTAGAGTACTAAAACTGCTCTAAATTCTTCTGTGATATAGTTATTAGTGGTATGCTGGTAAATGTGTACCAACTGGATTTCAAAAACAAATGAGCAAATAAAAGGCCCCGATTTGTAATATTTGCTAGTTTCTCTGGTACAGATATTTCCACTGTAACTAATTTCAAGCTACCAGTGTGATGTCACTGAATGTAGTGATGTCACTGATTTGGAAAGAGGTATATATTATAGATCTTGCGAGTTGGTATACACCAACTCCAAAATACCACTATTATTATATATGCGTGTGTGTATAACACATACACTTTAAACAAAATGAACAAGGTTTTCTCCCCGCGTTAGTGTAGTAATGTAAAATAATCCATTGGCTGTTTACTCCAATACTCTTGGATGTCTGAACTGTTTGTTACAAACTGACTAAAAATAGCTTTTCCCCTCTGCTGGTAGTTGTTTGGAGATGAAAAATACATAAAAAGGGTTTTATGAGCTCTGTTCAAGAAACCCGAGACAAAGACCAAATATATTTTTTATTATACTACTGTTCTTGTTACGCTTTACTATTAAGTATAAAAGTTTTCTTTTGATTATGGTTTTTATGTTATAGCCTAATTACATTGTTTATTGGAGAAACTTTAATAAAACAATAGAAAATACATTTCCACATTTAGCAAAAGTTTAATTTTGCTTTTCTCTCTCTCATAGGTCACTGATGAATTATTGGAAAAAATTGCATCAAGAAGTCAAAATATAATTGAAATCAACATTTCTGATTGTCGAAGTATGTCTGATACTGGTGTGTGTGTTCTAGCATTTAAGTGTCCTGGACTTCTTAGGTACACAGCCTACAGGTGTAAACAGCTTTCTGACACCTCTATTATTGCGGTTGCCTCTCACTGCCCTTTACTTCAGAAAGTTCATGTGGGCAACCAGGACAAACTAACTGATGAAGGACTCAAACAGGTAAATTTTAACATCTATAAAATGATTTAACTCAAGTTAACTAAAAACGTTTTCTTGTAGCAACACTTTAAAAGATTTTTGCGTTAAAAATAATGTCCAGACTAAAAGAAGTCATGTTTTTAATGTATCCATGAATATTTGTTTGGGTTAGTGAACTAGTGTTCCTTTATTATAATTGATAGCTTAACTTGTGTTTTGTAGCGAGTGCCTGAACTTCTGTGACCAAACATTTAATTAATTTATTCTTTGTTACTTAAAATTTGTGCCAGATTTTGCTTTAGGTAACATTAGTATACAGTTTGGGTAAGCATGAAGTTGTTTTTTTTTTAAGAATTTTTATAAGATTTCATTTTATTTTTATTTATTTCTTTTTTTTGGTAGATTTTATTGATTATGCTATTACAGTTGTCCTGTTTTATTCTCCCCTTTATCCCCTCCGTCCTGCACCCCATCCAATCATCCCTCTCCTTAGTTCGTGTCTATGGGTTGTACATATCAGTACTTTGACTTCTCAATTTCCTTTACAGTTTTTAACCTTCCTCTGTCTATTTGTTTTGTTTTGTTTTGTTTTTTGTCAATGTTTTCCCACCACCGCTTTCCCAGCCCCACCCACCCCCACTTCCCACCCTCAATCCTTCCACACATTTGGCTTTGTTGATGGGTCCTTTCTGCATGTTCCTTGATGACCCTTTCTCTTCTTTTCCCCCGTTATCCCTCTCCCTACTCCCTTCTGGTTACTGTCAGTTTGTTCTTTATTTCAATGTCTCTGGTTATATTTTGCTTGCTTGTTTGTTTTGTTGATTTGGTTCCCCTTATAGGTGAGATCATATGGTATCTCTCTTTCATGGCCTGGCTTTTTTCACTTAGCATAATGCTCTCCAGATCCATCCATGCTGTTGTGAAGGGTAGTAGCTCTTCCTTTCTTTCTACTGTGTAGTATTCCATTGTGTAAATGTACCACAGTTTTTTGATCCACTCATTTACTGTTGGGCACTTAAGTTGCTTCCAGTGCTTGGCTATTGTAAATTGCACTGCTATGAGCATTGGGGTGCACAGGTTCTTTTGAACTGGTGTTTCCGGATTCTTAGGGTATAATCCCAGCAGTGGAATTGCTGGGTCAAAAGGCAGTTCCATTTTTAGTTTTTTGAGGAAATTCCAAACTGTTTTCCACAGTGGCTGACCAGTCTGCATTCCCACCAACAGTGCACTAGGGTTCCTTTTTCTCTATACCCTCACCAGCACTTGTTGTTTGTTGATTTGTTTATGATGGCCATTCTGAATGGTGTGAAATGGTATGTCATTGTGTTTTTAATTTGCATCTCTCTGTTGGCTAGTGATGCTGAGCATCCTTTCATATGTCTCTGGGCCCTGTGTATGTCCTCCTTGGAGAAGTGTTTGTTCAGATCCTTTGCCCATTTTTTAATTGGGTTGTTTATCATCCTAGAGTGGAGTCGTGTGAGTTCTTTATATATTTTGGAGATCAAACCCTTTTCTGAGGTTTCATTGGTAAATATTTTTTCCTATGAAGTTTTAAAAATCAACTTTTAATTTCCCTTTATGTTACTAAATAGTATGGTTACATACTTTAAATATCTGTTTTAAGGCATAAATGAAAGTCTGAGTTAGTGAGTATAAAATGAAGAAAAAGGTGCTAATCATCTATATTTAGCAGAATAATTGGATTAAAAATAGTATCATATCTATTATATGTTAGATCCACTTCCTTTGGAAATGGTATTTAAGGTTTTTTTGTCTCAGAGGTGATTACTCATTCGTTGAATATTGAGTAGATTATATGCTACAGGCCCTGAATTTGTGAATATTTTGAATATTTGGTAATGTTCCTACTATTGTGCTAGGCACTTTCTATATTTTTACATTTAGCTCTTGAAATAACTTCATGAAATCATTGACCTTAAACTCATTTTGTAAAGCAAGAAATTAGGGCTTAGTGAAAGTGATGAGTTTACCTAGTATTTAGCAGATGGTTGAATTGAGAGTTGAAGCCTGTAGTCTCCAAAGCCACTATTGTCTGTCCACATTTCCAGGCCAATAGACTGTACTCTTCTATACCTTCAAAAAAAGAGCCTGCTCTAGGAGGGCAGAGGCCATATGCACTTACCAGTCTACCTACAGTAACCTCAGCGAACGCTTGCTGAAAGAAAGAATTAATTAATAATTCCATTCAAGAACCTTGTCAGGAGTAATGTTTAAATTTAGAATTGAGATGCAGCCTAAATGCTTCCCAATAAAACCAGAGTGTCAGTAAAGTCCTAGATTTAAATCTGACCTTAGATGAAGTTAGAAAAAGAATGAAGATCCCTATATTTGAAGACTACATATGAATTAACTGAGAACTTTGAGATTAAGTAAATCTTCCATGGAATGTGAGGTATTTTGGAATTCATTAATTTATGATAGATTAGATGTGTGCTTCAGATTTGCATGGTGTCTGAATTATGAATTAGTTATATATAATCTGATAGAAGTAGTAAAACAATCAAAATCTTTTTCATCCTGAAATAATTTTTTACAGTGACTGCATTACGTTAAATAATTACATAGAAACCTCATTGCAGTTGTAGAGTAATAATTTTTAATGCTTAAGACTGTGCTATAGCAGGGTTGTCCTGTTTTAGCCTGTTTCTTTCTCATGGTGTTGTAGTATAGTGGAAAGAGAATGCCTTTTCTATAAATATGAAACAAATAAAAATTTTATGAAGCAATATGTAGCCTTATGTACCATACACATTGGCATTTTCTATTCTATACTATGGGGGGGGCAAAAGTAGGTTTACAGTTGCATTGTGACATTCTGTAGAGTTAATGAAGCTATCGTAATAATCATAATCTGCATGTCTTTTTCCATATGAACAACTGTAAATCTACTTTTGCCCACCCTTGTACTATGTTAAATAAGTGTTGACCTTGACCAAATTAGTAAATTAATTTCATGACCCAGTGATGTTTGATGAGCTCTTCTGTGGGACTATATCACGGTTGTAGTGAACTAACAACTTAAAAATGTATGATAAAGTTTTAAAGGGTCTGGGATGAACTATTCATAATTCATGACTTTTCTTGGGATTATTATTTTTTTACTTCTAAACATAGCAAATGACTGAATCATCGATGTTACAGGTCAGGTTGCAGGGTATTTTTTTTTTCTCCTCTGTTAGTAAAAACTGACAGGTTTAAGAATAACAGTTTTTTAAAATAATTTCTTTAAAGTGTATCCCCATCGTAACCACAGTAATTTTGATTGACTTTAGCAAATACCGTATGAATTTGTTTTTATGAATTGTGTTTATACAAGTAGTTGCATAAAGTGTTTCTATTTGGAGTTCTGACGGATCTAAAATTTAACATTTTAATAATTGCATTCTACTTAACAGTGTTTCTCAAACTTATGGTGAAACACCTGAGTCAGGTTGTTTTGGGCTGAACACTAACTTTTTTTGTTGTTCGTTTGTTTTTATAAAATACCACACTGAAATCTTGGTGTTTTATTTTCATTAAAATTACTGCAAATAATTGTACCAGTGGAATGTATTTCTATTATACTCATCTCATAAAACTATAATAATGTATCATGAGGAAAAAAGAGCTAGTTAAGAATAATAGACCATTTCAGTTTTTCTAGAATTTTATTACCATCTGGTCAGCAAACAAAGAAACGTAGCCAAAGTATTCAAAGAAATCTAAGAAATTGTATCTTTTATGTTAATATTTGATTTTATATTAGCAGTATGACAACTCAATCCAATTCATGGATCTCTGTAGAAATTTCTGGAAATAGTCACAATAGGCATCTTCTGTAATTATCAATAAAATGGTACAAAAATAAATATTGCTTTAGTAAATTTCAGTCATGTTACATTATGAAACTTTAAATCTTTAAAAATAAATATTTAGAATGATATCAGCAAAATGGCAGAGCAGGCAGCTCCAAAATTTTATTCCTCCACAGAAACATGAAGAAACAAGCAGAAACTCTTAGAACCAGCTTTGAGAAAATAGTCAGTGCTTGACAGCAACCAAGCAAATCCTGAACCAAGAAAAAGCCAATTAAAAAAGTGATGGGAAGGCTTCGTGGCACTTGTTTTTGTCAGTGCTTTCTACCTTCCCCAGTTTGGCAACAGGTTTGAACAGCAGCTCACGTTCCCAGTGTGAGACCAAAGTCCCTGGTTCCAGAGGTAGAAAAGCAGACTTTATTTACAAATTACTGTATCTGTGTATTCTAACTTGCCTGCGAGTTTCCTGAAGACCTGGTGCAAGGAACTCAGATCTGACTGGATTAAAATTAAAAACTTTTGTTCTTCAAAGGACAATCTTAATGGAGTGAACAGACAACCCACAAAATGGGAGGAAATATTTGAAAATCACATATATGATAAGGATTTAATACCCAGAAGATAAAGAACTCCTATAACTCAACAAAAACAAACAAACTAAAAAACCTACCAAAAACTTTAATTGAAAAATGGACAAAATGCTTGAATAGACATCCAGAGACTATATATAAAAGGCTAACACGCCCAGGAAAAGATGCCCAACATTATTAGTCATAAGCGAATTGCAAATTAAAAACCATAATGTAATACCATTTCATAACTACTCTGATGGATATTTAAAAAATGAAAACCAAAACCAAAACCAGAAAATAATGTACAGCTTTGGACATGAAGAAACTGGAACCTTTGTACATTGCTCGTGGGGATGTAAAATGGTGCATCTGATTTGGAAAATAGTTTGGTGTTTCCTCAAAAGATTAAACACGGAACTATCATTTGAGCCAACAATTCTTCCATATATGTACACACACACACACCCAAACACACTTGTTCACTAATTACCATAGCAGCATCATTCATAATAGCCAAGAGGTAGAAACAACCCAAGAGTCCATTAAGAGATGAATGAATATACAAAATGTTATATGTTCAATGACATAGTATTAAGCCATATAATAGAATGAGATGCTGTTACATGGTACAGTGTGGATGAATCTTGAAAACATGCAAATTTAAGTAGGCCAAAAATGAAGAACAAATGTTGTATGATTCTACTTACATAAAATATGAAGCATAGTCAAATTCATAGAGACAGAACATAGAGATTTTCAGGGGCTGGAAGAAATGGGGAATGGTTATTTGGTACAGAGTTTCTGTTTGGGATGATGGAAAAGTTTTGGCAATGGATAGTGAGTGGTGAGGGTTGCATAACACCAAAAATGTAATTAATGTTTCTGAATTATACACCTAATTATGGTTAAAATGGCAAATTTTACATTATATATGTTTATATATATAACCACAATAAAGGAAAATAACATATTGTTTTTAGATTCTGAATTTCTGTAAGATAAAGGAAAATGTCAGTCTCACCTAATCTGTCTTTACATGTTCCAGTGATATCAGTTAACTAGGTAAAGAGCAATTATGTAATCTTTATTGAGCATCTACCATGTGTCAGGCACAGTTTATGTATTCTAACTATATATTCATATGTTTAATTTCTCTACTGATTCACAATCACTATGTGAGTTAGGTATTATTCCCTTTTTATAGATGAGAAAGCAATTACAGAGAAATTATAAGTAATTTTTCCAAGGTAAAGTTGTAATAGCACTAATACTCATATCCAGGGATATCTGGAGTTCATTCAGTACACTTAGCTCATTCCCTCCCCTTTTCTGATGATATGACAGTCATTTTATCTGTGTAATAATTGATGTTTACAATGAGACTGAGAAACTAGAAAAGCCTTCTTTATCAAAAGATGTTATATTTAGATAGTTTAAGAATGTTTTAATTATTCTCTTTTTAAATTAGCATCACATTTAGCAAAGGGAAATAAATGTTTTGGGTGCTTTTCATATGACAGACATTGTATTGTGTGCTTTCATATATGTTATCCAATTTACTCTTCGCCACAACACTAATGTGGTATTTCAAGATGAAAAATGGCATCTCTTGGACATTAAGTAACTTGCTCAAGTTTGATTCTGCCTGATCTCCAAAGCCTAGGTATCGTACCTAGGATTTTAAGCTGGGATGTCCAGTGACTAGAGAAATATTCTCCACATATAATTGTATAGAACCTTCATTTAATGTCAAGAAGGCCTTTTTTTTTCTTTTGGAAATTTTTCTCTATAGCACTTTTTTTAATGGTTCTTTTTAAAAAATCATTTTCAATTGTATTTTTTCCATTACCATTTATCCCCCTTATACCCCTCTTCTACCTTTACCCACCTCCATTGCAATCACCACACTGCTATAGCACTTTTAAAATGTTCCTTTCACATGACTCCTAATGAATAGCATCCCAACAGCTTCCTTCTTTACCCATTAGTAATAATAATGATATATAACATTTACTAAGTACTTCTGTATGCCTTGTAGTGTGTAAATAATCATTTCTACTGGCATTATTTTAAAAAAATTGTTTTATCCTCACCAGAGGACATTTTTTTTCATTGCTTTTAGAGTGAGAGGAAGGGAGGGAGAGAAAGAGAAAGAGAGAGAAACATTGATGTGAGAGAGGAACATCAATCAGTTGCCTTCTCGTATGCGCCCTAACCAGGGATCCAACCTGCAACCTGGGTATGTGCCCTTAACGGAAATCAAATCCATGACCTTTTGGTTCATGGGACAACTGTCCCAATAACTGAACCACCACACTGGCCAGGGCAAATTATTTGTTTTAATCTTCTCAACAATCCTGTGAGACATAAGTAAGCATTGTTATAATTCACTGTAAGCCTTCTTACCTGAAGGGCCTGAGAATGGAAGTTGGTCAGTTAACTGAAATCAGTTAAACCATAGACTCACAAATATCAATATGTGTTGTAAAAATTTTAATTAAAAAAACTATATAAATGTAGATTCACTAGTGAGTCTTTTGATACAGGGTCAAGGCCATTTTTTGATTAAGAGATGGCTAGAGTTTTGACTTTACCAATTTTGCTTAAACTGTCACCATGAGGTGGCATTCATGATTTTCAGTTGTTTTTTCATTGGAGGGGAGCAGGCACTTAAAACTATTATGAAGTAGTAAGAGTGCAGCTGCTTGTAGAATATGATTTTCCCAATATTTTATAATTTTATAGTTGTCTTATCGAAAACTAATTTCATAACAGTCTTTTTTATTGGCTTGTTTTCATTGAATGCAAACTATTAAACCTAGTTTTTATAGCAAGACCTCTTTCCTTTCATTCGGATCAGTTTATTTAATATTTATTTGTCTATTTATTTACTAAAAATAAAACTGATTACATTTATTTAATTCCTTATGGGTTGCATTCTGTCGTCTGATTAGACGACAAACTTTTTTGTGCCAGGCGGAGAACTGCTTATGACCCAGATGGAGAACCTCTGCTGAATTTGTAAGTTTGCTCCAGAAAGTGTTTTCTCCCAGTTTTCTTGTCGGGCGGGATTCCATGTAACTGCCTCTAGGTAAATGGGTTATTTCGCCGTGGTACCATACTTCCTTAAACAACCAAATATTTCCCCAACCATGACCAGTGAGCCAGAGTAGAAAACAGTCTGATCATTTATACTGATGGTCCTCTAAAATGTGATTATTAAAATAGAAGCATGAATTATTAGGTCATGACTAATCATTCATCATTGTGCATGATTTGTAGGTATTTTAGAGAAAAATAGAAAGAAATAAAAAAATACATAAGGGCAAATTAACTATCCTTCTGCAATTGAACTTCAACTTTTAGCCTGAATCATTTCTTCACCTAACCCCTCTTTTCTTATTTTGCAAAAACAACTTTTTACTTTCTTAGATGAAGTTTTCAGTGTCCACAAATCCCTTTCTTTGCTTCAGGGCTTCTGACAGTTCTGGGATCACAAGCCCGTAACTATTTACTTACGCTTACTAGAGAAAAGGCATTCTGTCTCACTCCTTGGTTCTCTGAATAGACTCTAATATATTTAAACTAGCCAGCTGGACTTCCAGAGGAAATCTGGCTTTCGACTTCCAGAAGTGACCTTCCCTTTCTTTTCTTCTTGTGCTTAGACAAAGAAAGAGCAAGAAGACAATGGCAAGCCCTGACAGACACTTATATATCCAACAGGGCAGAAAGTTCTCCCAATAGTCAGAGGCCCTGTAGCTCACCCAGGCTGACCGCCCCCCTCCCTGCCTGTTGGAGCACCCACAGTGTGGTATTTGTTGAGGAGGTAGTTTGCACAGACTTCCCCAGGCCAGCACCCTCTGACAGAAATGTATTGTAAGTCACATGTTATATAAAAGTTTCTTGTAGCCACATTAAAAAAGTAAAGATCAACAAGTAAACTGATTTTAATACTATACTATATATAACATAATATTCAAAATGAAATATTATACTTTAATATATAATCAGTATAAAATATTAATGAGCTATTTTAGATTCGATTCTTCTTACTAAGCATAATTTATATTTACAACATACCAAATTTAGATACTCAGGTTTTATGGGAAGTAGTTGAAGTGTATGATTTTTTTTCCTTTCAAATATACTTTGTTTTATGTTTCATTAGTTTTTTTTAATTTTAAATGTATTTTATTGACTATACTATTACAGTTGTCCCAACTTTTCTCCCTTTACACCCCCCACATGGTACCCTCCATTCCCTGCAGCAATCCCCTTATTAGTTCATGTCCATGGGTCATGCATATAAGTTTTTTGGCTATTCCATTTCCTATACTGCTCTTAATATTCCCCTGTCTACTTTGTACCTACCAATTTGTTCCTAATCCCTGTACCTTTTCCCGCACTCTCCCTCTTCCCCTTCCCAGTTGGTAATCCTCCAAATGATCTCCATATCTGTGATTCTGTTCCTGTTCTACTTGTGTGCTTAGTTTGTTTTTTAGATTCAGTTGTTGATAGTTGTGAATTCATTGCTATTTTATGTTCATAGTTTTGATCTTTTTCTTATATAGTTCCCTTTGACATTTCATATAATAATGGCTTGGTGCTGATGAACTCCTTTAGTTTTATCTTGTCTAGGAAGCATTTTCCTGCCCTTCAATTCTAAATGATAGCTTTACTGGATAGAATAATCTAGGTTGTAGGTCCTTGCTTTTCATCACTTTGAATACTTCTTACAAGTCCCTTCTAGCCTGCAAAGTATCTTTTGGGAAGTCAACTGACAGTCTTAATAGGATCTCCTTTGTAGGCAATTACTTGCTTTTCTCTTGCTGCTTTTCAGATTCTCTCTTTATCTTTAACCCTTGTAATTTTAGTTGTGATGTGTCTTTGTGTGATTCTCTTGGGGTCCAATGTGTTTGGGCCTCTCTGTGTTTCCTGGACTTGTATGTCTATATCTTTTACCAAATTAGGGAAGTTTTCTTCCATTATGTTTTCAAATAAGCTTTCAATATCTTGTTCTTTCTCTTCTTCTGGCATCCCTGTGATTTGGATGTTGGGATGTTGGTATGTTCAGAGATGTCTCAGAGGCTTCTCATACTATCCTTATTTTTTTTTAATCCTTTTTTGTTGTTGCCCTGATTGAATGCTTCCCCCCCCCTCCTTGTTGGTTCCCTATAATTTTTCTTTATTTCACTTAATGCAACCTTCATTTCTCCCTGGGCTTTTTTTATGCTATTGCAGTGCCCAATGAGTTCCTTGAGCATCCTAATAACCAGTGTTTTGAACTCTACCTCTGATAGATTGCATATCTCCATTTTACTTAGTTCTTTTTCTAGGATTTTTTTCTTTCCTTCCTTTGGGTCATATTTGTATGTCTCCTCCTTTTGGTAGCCTCCCTGTGTTTGTTTCTGTGTGTTAGGTAGAGCTGCTTTGACTCCCTGTCTTAGTAAGATGGCCTGTTGTAGAAAAGGCACCTGTAAATTTTGTGGGGTGGAGCCTTAATTAATAGCCAGGGTGAGGCAACCTGTTTCACCACTTTGTGGCTCTGTGTGGGAGGGCTCAGAGAAGGGACAGTGCCACTGCTTGGCCTCTGGAGATTGCCCAGGAGGAAGCTATCGCCCCGCACTAGTCCTGTTTCCATTCACCTTATTTTCTCCCCTTCTCCCCTTATGCCACTTGTGCCCTTCCAGCTGTTGCCCTGGCTGAATCCTAGGGGATGGCGGGTCTGAATGAGGCCTAAGTTGGTTGCAGCTTAGGAGCCTCTTGAGAATTCTGCAGTTTCTTCCACCATCCCAACCCCAACTACCCGAAGTTATGGGAACTTATCTTCCTGGCGCTGGAACCCTGGGCTGGGAGGTCTAGTCTGGGGCTGGGATCCCTCACTCCTGAGGTGTCCCTTCCAATTTTTATCCACAACACATGAATGCGGAACTGCCTGTTCTGCAGGCTCTCTGCGCCTCTCCTCCCCTCCTACGTGTTTGGGTGAATGGCTTCTTTAATTCCTTCGTTGTCAGACTTCCATACAGCTCAGTTTCCTGATGAATCGGGGTGGTATTTGTTGTGAAGTTTAGTTGTAATGTTTAGTGTAGTTGTGCGCAGAGGCGAAGAGTGCTTACTTACACCTCTATCTTGACTCAGTTTATTTAATATTTAATGTAATTACTGTTATAATTACTGTTAGAAAAAAACAGGTTTGGGAACTAACATACTTTATTTGGCAGTTTTTTTTCCCCCTCAAATTTTTTGACATTTGCTATTTTAATGTGTCAATTTTTTTGTGGTAAAATATATATAAAATTTCTTATTTAAACCATTTTAAGTGTATAATTCACTGGTATTAAGTACATTTATAATGTTGTATAACCATTACCAATATCTATTTCCAGAACTTTATCATCATTTCTAATATCTACATATTAGTAACTACATATCTATTAAAGAATTACTTCCTGTTCCCTTGGCCTTTTTCCTCCTCTCCCTAGTAAGTTCCTTTCTGATATCTGTCACTATGAATTCTAGGCCTATTCTGGGTACCTCATGTAAGTGGAATCATACAGTATTAATTCTTTTGCATCTGCCTCATTTTACTTAACATAATGTTTTAGGGTTCATCTGTGTTGTAGCATATATCAGAGTTTCGTTCCTTCTTATGGCTTAATAATATTCTATTTTCTGTATTAACCACATTTTTTCCCATTTATTTGTTGATGGACACCTGATAGTTTCCTATATATTTAAAGTAAAGTTGCAAAAGTTTTAATCACAGTATTTTTTTTAGTTGAAACATTAGTAATAAGTAACAAAGGTGTTTGTGTATTGGTGCTAAAATAACGTTTTTGCTTTTTTCCTAAAAAATTAAACCTTTTCAGTGTCTAATAGATTCATCAAATAATTATTCTGTGTATGTTGGGAATTTTCATTTATTCTGATTTTAAATTATATACCATACCAATACAACTTAAAAAATAGTACTGGCACATATTTTGGGAGCTTATGTAGCATATTTTCATTGTATTGAATGGAATTGTCTTTAAACAAGGAAAAGTTGAACAATACAAGTCTAGGAAAAAGATTCAAATTTGAGTCCTTAAAGTGGGTTAGGTTAGTGGCAGTTTGAAAAATCTACTTTGCTTTCTTCCATATCTCATAATCTCTGCTACTCTGCTACACATGATGAAATGAATAAATCAAATTACAAAAGTTTTGTTTTTATAATTTTACAAACATGAACAGTTAACAGGTGAATTTACTAGAAGATATGGATTGGGTTTTATTCACTCTCTCTTTTGCATGTCTGTATTATTTACAGTGGTGACAGATTGGGAATGGAAAGGAAGAGGAACAACTTTCTTCTTCTATTGAAGGTGGCACACCTGATGTTTTAAAAATATTATCTTAATATTGGTTTTGAGCAGCTTTCACGTGATATTGGAAGAGAAATTCTTGTCTTTATCCCAGTGGATCTCATGTTGTGGTTTCAGTTGTCTAGCTTCTTTGTTGATTGAAGTTTACTCTTCTTAAGGTGTTTATTGTATTATAAAAATAACCCAGCAATAATAGATGGCTTCTTAAAATAGATTCTCTTTTATAAATTCTCAAGGGTATTGTGCAAAATTTTAATTAAACTTTGAGGTGCTGGGAAAATCACCTCCCAACATTTTATAGAAACATTTGAAAAATACCTTTGGATGTTTTTGAGTAAATTTGTGAATAATCTTGAATAATTATTGTAAAGAAGAAAAGGATGAATCAAGGGCAATCCATTTTTTATTATATTTATTTACTCTAGTTTATTTACAGTTTTATTTACTGCCAGAATGAACCATGGCTTAAAGGGTGGAGGGACTGGCCTATTGTATAAAGATTTTATTTATTTATTTTTAGAGAGAGGGGAACTCAGGGAGAAAGAGAGGGAGAGAAACTATTGATGTCAATCAGTTGCTTCTCTCATGCCCCAAAATGGGGACCTGGCCCGCAGCCCAGGCATGTGCCCTGACTGGGAATTGAACCAGAGACCTTTGGTTTGTAGGCCAGCACTCTGTCCACTGAGCCACACCAGCCAGAGTTGAACCGGCTTCTTTTAATTGAAGTGGCTACCACCACCCTTTTCATTAAACACTTTTCTCAGGATTGTCTGGTAAATGCCCTTGACACATTGCCCTTGAATTAGAGGAGAGTTTCTATTATTAGTCATCTGACTTGTACTTTTCCTGAGGAACCAGACTGATACTGATAAAAATTCTGAACATCTTAAGTGGCATACTAGGGTTCTGTGTTTTAGGTTACCCATTTACTTGGGTGAAGAATGAGAATTAGGATTATAGAGTGCCAGGTACAAGTAGCAATGAAGTAGAGGCTGGGTATGAATGGAGAGGTGTTGTTGGAGCTGAAATTCCACAAAGTCGATAACCTCCATTACCTGGAAGGGACCTAGGGCAGCTGTTTCCCAGTATCTAACCAAGGTGAGTGGTGATACACATCCAGTGAACATCAACCAGATAAGTATTATTACCTGATGATTATTTAGCATTTCAGAATGTTCTTTAGTAGGGTAGAGAGTATTCTGGGGGTAACTTTGAGGTGTTTGTAGATTCTTTGGGCACTGATGTTTTGCTAGGATAAAATGAGGGTAAATTATTTATTTTATATAGGAGGAGATCGATTACAGTTTGGGTTTCCCACCCTGACACTGGTTCCTGAGGAGGGAGGTTTATTCTAGCTGGTTTCTGTCCTGGCAAGTTGTGATTCTGTGCATCCACTGTTTTGTCTCTCCAATTTTGGGGACAGTGGTGTTCCTTGTAACCTTATTTTCTGAGGCATATAAGAAGAGATGTTGATTTTTCAGTTTGTTTAGCTTTTTATTTATTGTTAGGATGGAGTGGCAGCTTCTAAGTCTTTATGTGCTGGTCTGGAATACAGATGTTGATTTCGTGTTAAAGGCATTGCAATTATGGGATGATCATCTTGATGTTGTTTACACTCAGTTTTATGCTTTAAAGTGATAGATCAGTGAAAAGCCCAAGGGCTTTCCCAAACCCCTCTAACTTGGATGGTCTAGATAAGTCCTTACTGTAGAGCCTGGTTCTTATTCCATAGTACCACTTGTTTGGTGTCCCAGCTGGATGCCAGGGCTCTCATTAAGATCTGTCCATTTTGGCCCTGACCAGTGTGACTTGCTTGGGGATAGTCCCACAAAGTGAAAGGTAACTGGTTCGACTTCTGGTCAGGGCATATGCCTGGGTTGTGGGCTCGGTCCCTGGTCAGGGCACTTACAAGAGGCAACTGATCAAAGTTTCTCTCTCACATTGATGTTTCTCGCCCTCTTTTTCTCCCTCCCTTCCCCTATCTCTAAAAATAAATAAGTAAAATCTTTTAAAAAAATCTTTCTTTTTTAGCAGGGCCAGACCTACTATGTCTTTAGTGCTCTCTTCCTGGATAGAAAATGCTATATTTAGAAGAGTTATACTACTACTATTACTACTGTTTTTTAGACAGACGAGTAATTGTGTTAAATTCAGGGCATGTTGACAGGGATATTCATATAGGGCTTAGGCGATGCCCCCCTGAATATTTTTATGTGAATGATAGACATATATGGCTGCAGCATTGAGAGATTTGAACACTGGCAAAACTGGGAAATACAGTGGGTATAATGATTGACTCTCTAGTACCTGGATAGTCTGGAACATTAGCACATTTATGGTTGGGGTAATGGCGATTAGTGTAGATAGGCACTGATGCATATGCAGTCTTGCCTGCTATGTCCCATGATGATGTCTAAAACAGAACGCCAGCTTCTGCAGTAAGACTAAATGACGGTAATTATAATTATAAATGAGGCAATTTTCCTTAATGCATTGCTTGGATTCCCATGCTACTAATGTTTGTTGAGGCTCTGGTCCTTATCTGTGTATGGCCACTGGTCCTTATCTGTGTATGGCTACTCATGTGGCCCTTGCCTCTATGGAAAGTTGTTTGTAGACAAAGCCACCAAACCACTTGCTAAGGTCAAAACATGCTGTAATCAGCTTAAATCTCTCTCCCAGGCTGCAAAAGTATGATTCGACCTGTCTTAACAGGAGGTTCTACCAACCTGTCATTACACACTGATATCTAAGACACTACAGACAGAATACCGTATTCATGCCTCTTATGTAGGTTCTGTTTTTGAAAATATGTTATTTATTTTTAGAGAGAGAGGAAGGGAGGAAGAGAAACATCAGTGCTTGAGAGATACATGAATCTGTGCCTATCTCATACTGCCCTCTGGGGACCTGTCCTGCAACCCAGGCATGTACCCTGACCGGGAATCAAACTGGTGACCTTTTGGTTTGCAGACCTGTGCTCAATCTACTGAGTCACACCAGCCGGGGCTAGATTCATTTCCATTTCTCAGTGATCCTGGCTGGTGCCCTAAGTGTTGAAGTCTCTTTATTGCCTAAGATCTGATGAAGTTGACAAGATAAAGGAGTAGTGACAGAGGAAAAATTGAACTTCCTCCAGAAGAAGGAAGTAGTAGTAGAGAAGAAACATTTTCCTTCTATGCCTGTATTTTCTTGATTTATTCATTTTAGAACATCTATACTGATTCCTTGCTATGGAAGTTGAGCATTTAGCTCACTTACCCTTCTCTGTCTTCTTTCTTCTCACTTTCCCAACATAATTCTATTATAATTTTGGTTAAATAAGTGTTCAGTATTTACATTCTACAATTATGTACCTATCTTTTTCTCTGTAGAATGTTGTTTTTATTGAAATTAACAAATGTCTCTTTCTCCTCTTCAGTTTATTTTTAATTTTTAATTTTTTTTTGTTCTTGTCTTTTATTAACCCAAATACAATTACTTGGCCTTTGGTTTGTTGTAGCAATAAGTCAGACAACATTTGCCACAATAATGTCTGTAAAGTGGCTGGCTATAAAAATTCTAGCACATTTCACCTGAAGGCACTCCAACAAAGGCAAATCAGTTGATTTTACCATTATCATCCACTTTGTAGTATTTCAGAACAGCCAGCTTAACCTTCCTTTTCTGATACTTACTCTCCTTCGGAGTGGTATAAGACTTCTTATTTATCTTAGCACCACCGTGAAGTCTCAACACAAGATGAAGAGTGGATGTCTTTAGCATGTTGTAGTCAGACAAACTACGTCTGTCTCCCAGTTGCTTGTCAGCAAAGATCAGCCTTTTCTGATCAGGAGGAATTCCTTCCTTATCCTGGATCTTGGCCTTTACATTTTCTGTTGTATATGAGGGTTCAACCTCAAGAGTGACAGTCTTCCCCATAAGGGTTTTTATGAAAATCTGCATCTTGGCAGTGATTCCACCGCAGATGGCAGATCAGAAAAAGCCTGCTTAGCTTTTGTAGTTTTAACAGTGAAGGAGCCAGAAGCTTTTCCTCAGTTGTATTAGTGTATCTATATGTAGATACTTAATCAAAATTTGTCTCCTTAAAGCAGAATTTCTTGGCATAGTCTGAAGGCTTCATGATGGACTTCTTGTATATAAATATTTGTATTAGTGGTCATTTTAGTATCTTACCTTCACTGTTATCCTAAGGCATTCCTCATCTTCTTGTTATATTAGATAGCGTATGACTGAGATGTCATGTCTTCTTTCTCTTGGAATAGTGTCATGTTTTGTACAGCATGGATTCTAATAGTTTCTTGATAAAGAATATATAGGAGGTAAATCTTTAAGAAGTTGCATGTCTGAAATGCGTCTTTTCTACCCTCACACTGAATTCATAGTCTGAACCCTGAGTTATAGAATTCTAGGTGTAAAATAATTTTCCTTTAGAATTTGATGGCATTGACCTATTGGTTTCTCTGTGTTGTTTTTAGTAAGTTTGATGCCTTAAAAAAAATCCTTAATCCTTTGTATGAAATCTATTTCTGGAAGTCTGTAGAATCTCTTTTTTTTATACTCATAATTCTGAAATTTTATAATGATTTGCCTTGCCATGGGTTTTTTTTTTTTTTTTTGGTCATTTGTGCTGAACACCTGAGTCAGCCCATTTAGTCTGGATGTCTGTAGCCTGTCATCCTGGAACTTTTTATAGAATTAATTTTTTGAATTCTTCCATATTCACTGTATAAACTTTCACATTGTGTCCTCATTTTCAGCAATGTGCTTTTGCTCTCAGGCATGAATGGTGTATCCCAGTCTGAAGACCCTATGTTTTACTTTCCCCAGTGAACTCCAGTCTTTTACTATGGTGGAAGAGTGGCAAGGTCAGGTCGTACAGTAATGGGAGATGATCTGAGTACTTAACAACCCTAAAGCAGACTTTCAAGAACCCTATGTTTTTAGCACTCACCTTGCGCTCACAGTCAGACATTTGTGAGCCTATTGGCAGCTCTGTAGGGATTATCAAGTTGCTTCTGTGCTTTCCCCATAATTGGCTTTGGATTCAGCTCTCTCAGGTTTAAGTAATGTGCCAATGCACATTTGTTCTGGAAATACATGTACCTTTTAATGCATTATAAGATCTGGTAGTGGATCGAAGGAATATGATGAATACTGATGAACAAAAATGTTATTTCATTGTATTTGCAGTAATATTATATGAAATTGTCTTTGATTTCTGTTAAGTCCCATGTACTGGTAAATACTGTTTTATTTTTTCTTACATAAATAGGTGACAGAAAGACTAAAGTTGATGCAGAGGATAGTATGAAAATAAAAAATACTTTTTTTTCTCATTGACTCTGAATTCTACCCATGGACCCAATTTAGAAGTCCTGAATTAACTGAAACATTATGAGACCATAATCATGGTTTCCTATATTCGTCCACATTTTTCAAAGTGGCTTCTATAGTGTGTAACCCTGATCAGCCTTTCATTCATTCAGCAAATATTTACTAAGTATCAACTAAGTGTATGATACTGGGCTGGCATCAGGGAGACATTAGTTAACAAAACAAACTTTTATCTTCATGGAGTTTATATATCTGGTGGAATACACATTTGGTTATAGTGTAACCTATATTAAAATACATAGTTTCTGTATATATCACCACCCTTAGAAAAATAACTGAAATCACTTCCCTTTCTGATAATATCAGTACTTGAAACAGAGTTTGAAAGGTTTTATTATGAAAGTAATATTTATTTTTTTAAAAAAGTGAGATAGGCAGAAAAGAAAAAACAAAAACACCACCAGCCATTATTGCACTAATTAGATTAACCACTGTTGACACCTTGTTGCATATTTCAGTTTTTTATATATATATATATTTATTTATTTAAATATGTGTGATATTTAAATATGTGTGCACAATTTATAAAACTGGATTATACTATAAAAACTTGTGTAAAAATTATCATTTTTGTTTTTACTTCAGTTTTAATGGCTATATAATAATTTTATGAAAGCACTCTAATTTATAACTTGAGATTGTTTTCTACAGTTTTTTAAAAATAATTCGCTGTGGCCTGGCTGATGTGGCTCAGTTGGTTGGAGTGTTGTCCCATAAACCCAAAGGTCACAGGTTTGATTCACAGTTGGGGCATGTACAGTATTTTGCTGTGTATATTGCGCACCCATGTTTTTTGGCCCAACCTTGCAGGAAAAAAAATCTTTCATTTTAATTTTTTAATTCAATTTTTTATTTATGTTTAGATACTTGTTTTTTGTATTATAAAGGGTATTATTTTGCATACGAATATTACTGTTGCTTTCTAGAGTTACACTTTTAATGCATAAGCATAAATAAAATAATTAAAAACGTGTATATAGATACAGAATTAGTACCACCCATGTATAACACCCATCCTTATTTTTCCCTCGTAAATTTGGGCAAAAAGTGCAAATTATACCTGGCGCAAAATATCGTACCTAAATTGCGAGTTTGGTCCTTGGTTGGGGCTCCAGAGGCAACTGATAGATATTTCTCTCCCTTCTTCTTTCTGTCTGGAATAAATAAATATAAAAAAAAAAATTTTAAAAATGCCTTCTGCTAATTTTTCTTAGCTAAATCTTACCAACACACCTTTTGTTGATTATTACAAGAGTTTATTATGAAAAATTTTAAATATATGGAAAATTTGAATTTTACAGTAAGCACATATCCACTACTTGGATGATATAATTAACATTTTAGTATGCCTACTTTACTACATATCTATCCAATTACCCATTCCACTTGAGTTAATTTTTAGTAAATATTTAGAAGTGGAGTCATGCATTTTTCAGGTATGTTTTTAATAATTTTTAAAATTTATAGTTAAGAAACCCTCCAGGAAAATTTTTGTTACTAATTTACACTCTTACCAGTGATTGTTACCATACTTTGAACCCTCGCCCACACTGGGTTTTAATTGTTTTTATGTAACTTTTTGCTAATTTTTGATATATAGGTTGTCTCTACATTAAGTTTCTTACTTTACCTGGAAGACAACTCTTTTCATATGTAATACTCATAAAACATCATTCATTTATAATTTGCTTTGATGATCTAATCTCCACTTTAGAGTTCAAAAAGAAATACATGTAATTTGTTCTTTGTTGATACTTTGTTTTTAAATGGGAACATTGTGCTTGTTCATTAATTATTTAAGGTACAGTTGGGATTTTAATAAAAAAATCACTAGTCCTTTTATATTTTTCATTTATGCACTACAGTGCGTGAATAAGTACTCTTAGAATATTAGCTGTAGCATATTCAGACTTTTCTTTTTCGCGGAATGTGCCAAAATGAGAGAAATGATTCACTGGGACATTCAGCAGTAGAACACTAACATCTTATGAATTAAATTCTTTTATTCACTGGTCTTTTCTTTTACTTCTTGTACCTTTGTTTTATGCCTTGGACTGGTGCCCCACTCAATGTAACACTATAACTGCTATAAAAACTCAAGAAATAAAGATGTGAATATGAAGTCTTAAGCAATCTAGGCACTTAGGTGGGCATATAATGTGAGGTAGTTGAAGCACAGGAGTAGATTAGAAGGTGGAAAGACTTATACAATACTGTTTTAAATAATAGATAACTTGCATTTTATAATTTATTTATTTTTAAAATATTCATTTTCAGAGAGAGGGGAAGGAAAGGAGAGAGCAAGAGAAACATCAATGTGTGGTTGCCTCTCGCGTGCCCTCCTGCTGCGGACCTGGCCTGCAACACAGGCATGTTCCCTGACTGGGAACCGAACTGGCAACCCTTTGGTTTGCAGACCAACACTCAGTCCACTGAGCCACACCAGCCAGGGCAACTTGCATTTTATTTTAAAAGTAGTTTATAAACGATTATATAACTTTGGTATGACTATTTTTGAAAATTGTATGGAAATTTTACCAGAAATATGCTACCTTTGTTATTTTCTAAGCATTTAGCCAAATCTTTTTGTTCACAGCTGGGCTCAAAATGCAGAGAACTGAAAGATATTCATTTCGGCCAGTGTTACAAGATCTCAGATGAAGGCATGATCGTCATAGCTAAGGGCTGTCTGAAATTACAAAGAATATACATGCAGGAAAACAAATTAGTAAGTACTTATATCATCCTTGTGTTTTTGATTTTGTTTTTAACTTTTAAATTTCTTATATCTTAAAAATTTTCTTCTCTTTTTTTGGTGGTTTGGAGGCAGATCCTATTTAAAAGCAAGAATTCTCTCAATACAATGATTTTACAAATTTATTCTCTAATTGTATATGTACTTGTATGTGGCACTTGCATGACAGTCAGCTAACTCAAATGTATTGGGAAAAATTAAATTTTAGATGTAAAACGTAAGTATGTGGTTGTAGTTCTTTCTGATTCCTCTAGAGATTGTAATAATACTAGATAGTTAGGATTTTTTTTAGTATTTAGGAAGATGTACACTTGTGAGACAGAGCCTTTCACTAAGTATGGTGAAAATGGTGATTCCATAAATTAAGGAAGATAATCTTAGTAACTATATAGGTTTTATATTTTAAGCACATATATGTGTAACTTATTTACACTTAATGTTTTATGTGTGATTTATTTAAAGCCATTTAATTTTATCTTATTGAGATATTCACATATCACACCATTCACTTTTTTAAAGTGTAAATTCAGTGATTTTAGTATATTCACAAAATTGTGCTATCATCTTCACTAATTCTAGAATATGTTCATTACCATGAAAACAAACTCTGTTCTCATTAGCCATCATTCCCCATGTACCCTTCCTTCAGCCCCTGGCAATTGTTAATCTGCTTTTGATCTCTATGGGTTTTCCTGTGTTAGACATTTCATATACATGGAACTACACAGTGTATGGTGTACTGAGTCTGGCTTCTTTCACTTAACATAACATTTTCATGGTCATCCCTGTCACAGCATGTGTCAGAGCTTCATTTCTTTTTTAGGACTGAATAATATTCAAAATTAATTTAATTTTGATTTGATAGATACAGAGTACAAGTTAACAGAAAAAGTTGTTGCTAGAGAGGGACTAACAGAGTTTTCAATGCTGAATAAAGATACTTTAAAATAGGCAAGGTTGCCATGGCCAGTGTGGCTCAGTTGGTTGGAGTGCATTCTTATGAACTGAAAAGTCATGGGTTTGGTTTCCAGTCAGGGCACATGCCTAGGTTGCAGGTTCAGTCCCTGGCCGGGGTGCCTACAAAAGACAACTGATTGATGTTTCTCTCTTTCATTGCTATTTCTCCCCCTCCCTTGCACTAACTCTAAAATCAATGAACATGCCCTTGGGTGAATGGATTAAAAAAATTAAAATAGTCTTGAATATGCAGCATATTTACAAAGATTTGTTGTTTTTTAAAAGATTTTATTTATTTATTTTTAGAGAGAGAGGAAGGGAGAGAGAAAGAGAGGGAGAGAAATGTCGATGTGTGAGGAAAACATTGATCCGTTGCCTCTCGTGCATGTCCCAGCCACGGACTGGACCTGCAACCCAGGCATGTGCTGACTGGGGATTGAACCACAGACCTTTCACTTTGCTGGGCAGTACTCAACCAACTGAACCATGCTGGTCAGGGCCAAAGAAGACTTGCTTTTTAATGGTATCCCTAAAATAAAGAGATTTTTTTGTTGCTCCTTAGAGTTTATTAAATTTGATAAATACATTCCATGTATCAATGTAAGTTTTGTAAGGTTTCTGGAACCATCAGCAATTCAAGTGAGATAATGCTATTTTAAAAATATTCCAGTAAAAAAAATTGAAACACTATGAATTAAAAGTAAATGCTTTTATTACCACATAGAATTATTTTTGTCTCTGAAATTATTTAGTAACAGTGTTTCACTTTTCTCTTTACTACATTTAAAAAAAAATTTATTTACTATTTATTTTTAGACAGAGGTGAATGGAGGGAGAAAGAGAGGGGGAGAAACATCAGTGTGTGGTTGCCTCATGTTCACGCCCTGGCCTGCAATCCAGGCATGTGCCCTGACTGGGAATTTAACTGGTGACCTCTTGGTTCGCAGCCCAGCACTCAATCCACTGAACCACACCAGCCAGGGCTCTTTACTACATTTTGTACATTTATTAACCACTCCTGAGGCAGTATGATCTTGTAGAGGGAATAAGTTCTTCTTGGTTAGGGAGACTGAATTTTGAATACTGGTATCCACTTGCTTTGTGACTCTGGGAAAGTTACTTACACCCTCTGAGCCCCATTTGCAAGTGAGGTTAATTCTTGTCTTTTTGCATTTTGTAGCTTTGATGTTTAAGTGACATAATGTCCTTAAATTGTCTAGTACAAACTCTGACTCATAAAAGACTAGTAAAAGCCCTGACTGGGTGGCTGAGTTGGTTGGAGCATCGACCCGTACACTCAAACGTTGTGGGTTCTTTTCCCAGTCAGAGCACATACGTGGGTTGTGGGTTTGATTCTCTCTCCCCCCGTCCCTTCCTCCCTCTCTGAAATCAATAAAACATATTCTCAGGTGAGGATTTTAAAAAAAAAACAACAACTAAAAACTAGTAGTTTTTATGAGATTCTGACTATTTGTTGTTTGTTGATTTCCACTACCATCATGGTAAAGGATGGTAAACCCAACTTAATTTTTTTTGTATTTATCACATAATGGGAATATTTGTTGAGTAAATACAGAGAAACATTTTTTTGACACATTAAAAATTTTAGTCAGAGGCTCTGACTGGTGAGGCTCAGTGGGTTAGGTGTCATCCTCCTGACCGAAGGGTCACAGGTGTGATTCCTGGTCAGGGCATATGCCTGGGCTGTGGGCCAGGTTCCCGATTGGATATGTGAGAGAGGCAACCAATCAATGTATCTCTCCCTCTCTTTCTTCCTCTTTCTCTAAAAATAAATAAATAAAATCCTAAAAGAAAATTGAGTCAGTGGTTTTTCAAAGGAATTAAATGTATATATATTTTTAACTGTATATTGTTTTGAAGGTTCTCATTACATTAACATTAACTTTTTCCTAATATTGTGGTTCATTTAAAAAGTTGTTATATATACTTAAATACTAAGGGAAACATTTTTGTATATAGGGCTACTTAGTAAAATATTTGATTTCATTGAAAATTTAAAGTAATGTTGCCAAATATTAAAGAAAGTTCAGTTCAATAAAGTTTTCAATTTAAGATTCTTAGAAAAGAAAATTTAGAATACTTTGAACTCTTTTATTTTGGACAATTGCTTTATTGATAACTAACCTCCCATAGGAACTGTGCTTTGTATTTTTGGAATTTATGAAGTAAGGAAAACTATTTGAAAAACTATAATTTTAAGTAGTTGGGTTCTAATTCTGAGAAGTGTTGTTATTAGTCATTTAACAATGAATATTTTAAATAGGGTAAATAGAAATAATTGTGGTCTGGTTGAAGGCAAATAATATCTATGCAGCTATTTATATTTTACATGTAATTACAAACAGGAAATATAGATTTAATATATCATTAAATAGGAAATATATTTTAAGTTAACAACTAATAGAAATATTTGGGAGACTACTGTGTCTGAAAGGATGCCAACAGTATTTGACCTGCGCAGATATTAATTATTAGCCAAATTATTTTGCTAATTCTCTTCTTAAAGAGAATTTTCTCAAAAGAGTTTTAGAGCTTCATTGTGTAGTCTGTGTAGCATCTATGCTCTGTAGCATCATAGCATAGTGTTTTTATTTAAATGTAAGCTTTGATGACTTTAAAATATCAAATTGGTTGTTTTTGTACATTGACAATATTCAACTGAGTACACTTCTTTTCATGTTATATCTTGGCCTTTAGGTGGCAGCATTGTCTTTGTATATTTCAGTGATAACTTTTTGTGTCCTTGATATAACTAAAAAGATAGCAAAGTGCTTGTACACAGTTTTTGCAGATATTATGGTTTATTTAAAATTTTTGTCCTTTAGGTGGTTTGAATGGTAAAATTTCTTTAAAAAGTTTTTTTTTAATTTATTTTCAGAGAGAGGGAAGGGAGGGAGAAAAGGAGGGAGAGGAACATCAATCAGCTGCCTCTTGCAGGCCCCCAACTGGGGACCTGGCCTGCAACCCAGGCAGCTGCCCTGACCTTTTGGTTTGCGGATGACCCCCAACCCACTGAGCTACACCAGCCAGGGCAATGGTAAAATTTTTTATGAAAATAATTTAAATTATTAGTTGCAGCTATAATGTTAAAAGATGAACTTGCTGTTTTACACAAAGCAAGATATTCAGACCTCCTTATTTGTGGCACTAATTTAAGTAAGATAACCTTTAGAATAGGGGAAGGATCCCTGTGTTTACCAGAAGGAAAACTTTTATTCAGGTGGAAATTGAGGACAGTGAACTGACATTTTGAGACTCAAATGGATTATGGTAAGGCAAAGAATTAGGATTTACATCTAAAATCTTTAAAAACATCTTTCCAAAAGAGAATGAATTTCTGTTTTAGTCATTTTTGAGTTAGACAGATGCCATGCACCCACATGGATGTATTTTGCATTCACCATAAAACTCTTGTATTGAGTCTAGAAATAGATGTGAGGAGTACAACTATAGTGAGGGTCTAGTATATTGTATATACTGTTTCCTTGCTCCTAATGATAGCTTTCACATCACTGCTATGCAATACTTGCTCCAAAGTTATTTTAAAGGCATATTTAGTTTGTGTATAGTTATTGATGATCTAGGAACCTCATTAAGTATAATCTCTCTGCTTCTTTACTGTCTTTGTTTTAGATTCTGTTTCTCTACTTTTTGGACAAAGGAATTCTTTGGGCACCTTTTTATTCAGTTGTAAAATGATGGAGGCCAGATAGATTATCTATAATTTGTTATCCAATCTGATGTTTTAAAGTACTATACTAGGATTTTATGAATTATTATGAAAATAGCTTCCATGCTGAGTCCTATGATCATCATATTTGATATTAGATCTGCATGTGTTGTATTTTTTAAAATATTTTCTACTTTGTAGAGTTGAGTTGTGAACTAGTATAGACTTCCCAAATTATCAAGGAAGTAGTAATGTATTATGAATAGATTTTGGAACATTTTAGGGAAATGATGTTTCCTGATTAAAACTTGATTTCCTGAAAGTTAATTGTGGCCTTTTATTTTATTTCAACCTCCTGGTGAATTGTTATTTTACTAGTGTTATAATTCTGTGACATCTCTTGGAGTCCTTTGGCTGCTGTTGTAATATTATTCATAACATTGTTTTTTATTATTTTTAATTTTATTATCTTGGAGGCTTACACAGATGAGGTAGAATCTAAAGTCACCTCCTGGCTTTCTTCTCCCAGGCAGGAAGCACTTAAGGGGAGATTGAGGCAAACACTACGTTTGAATTGAGTTAAACTCAGTTCATGCCTTGATCGTGCAGTTTCTTACTCATGCAATTTGGGTTATCTTAAATTTTGTGCACTCATTTCCTCATTTGCAGAAAGGATATAAAACTACTTCAAACATACTCTTACGAGGATCAGACTAAATGAGATTAAGAGGTAAAGTACCAAATGTGTTTCATACATAGGGGATCTTCAATAAAGATCACTTTTCTTCCACTTCGTACCAGAGTTTATTTCTGAAGTGTACCAGTTTGAATTGGTCTGTGTCAGTGCCTAATATCGCCTACTGTGTTCTTATTTCACCCATTAGCTACCTGCAGTTTAATTTCTTTTTGACGCTTGCTGTGATTTTAGGCTCTTGCAACAGCCAAGTAAGTAGATTGGTTGTCGTGTCATCATCAGCTGGGTTATGTAAGAAAAGATTTGCATCAGAGCTTAAATAGTAGTAGTTAATTCAGTACTATATGAAGGCTTATTTCTTCATTCATTTACTTTTCCACTTTGAGTTCATATATTAAAGGATTTGGCCCTCAGTTCCCTCAGTTCTCCCACTGCACTCCTGATAGCTTATTACGCAAGGACTCCTTGTGAAGTGAGTTTAATTGTAATCTCCCACATAAATAATTGACATTTGTGAGGGAGTCCATTTTCACTTCAGCCTCCAAAATCTGCCAGGGTAGATATTTTCCTTCATTGCCCTTTCGCCTCTTAATGGATGAGGTATTTACTTGCAACAGAGCAGTAGCTTTCAGTAAACAGTGATACATAAATGTGGCATTCTAAAGAAGGGGACCTAAAGATACAGAGTGTCATTTTGTTGTTGTACACTACATTTCAGGGTTTTGCTGTCATTTACTGATTTTTAAACATATTTAATACTAGTTTTTTATTACTTATAATGTGCCAGGCACCGTGCAATTTTACTTAATTAATCCTCAAACTTCTATATGTGGTAGCTTATTTTTGTTCCATTGTACAGATGAGTGTATTGAGGGCTAGAGAGGTTAAATAACAACAAATCAGTGTCAAAGTCAAGATTCTAACCCAGATCTGTTAGGTCCCCAAACCTTTGTCTCCAGGCTCCTTTGATTGTACATATGCATTACAGATGGGACTAATCCGTATGTCTTTGAGCCAAGCAGTAATTTCAGAACAGCATTATCTCCCTTTAAAACACAGACAGGAATCCTGAAACACCAATTCAAAAGAACCTATGCACGCCAGTGTTCATAGCAGCACAATTTATAATAGCCAAGTGTTGGAAGTAACCTAAGTGTCCATCAGTAAATGAGTGGATCAAAAAACTGTGGTACATTTACACAATGGAAAACTACGCAGCAGAAAGAAAGAAGGAGCTCCTACCGTTCGTGACAGCATGGATGGATCTGGAGAGCATTATGCTAAGTGAAATAAGCCAGTAGGTGAAAGGCAGATACCATATGATCTCACCTATAAGTGGAACCTAGTCAACAAAACAAACAAGTAAGCAAAATAGAACCAGAGACATTGAAATAAAGAACAAACAGACAGTACCCAGAGGGGAGAGGGTAGGGGGATAACAGGGGAAAGAAGGAAAAGGGTCATCAAGGAACATGTATAAAGGACCCGTGGACAAAACCAAAAGGTGGGTAGGACTGAGGGTGGGAGGTAGGAGTGGGTGGGACAAGGGAAGGTGCTAGTGGGAAAATGGAGACAATTGTATTCGAACAGCAGCAATGAAAATACCCCAAAATAGAGGAAATAAGGGACCTGAACTATGTTGTACCTAATAACAAAGTATTAGGTCAAAATATGAAAGTCAAAAACTGATAAAATCGAAAGGGGAAGTGGACAAATCCACTATCACAGTTGGCTATTTCAGAAGAACTTTTTCATAAATGATGGAATGAGTTGAGAGAAACTCAGTAAGGATATAGAAGATGTGAACAATATTATTAACCAAATTAACCTAATTAGCAATTATAAATCACTCCATCAACAATAACAGAATGTACTGTCTTTTAAGTTCATGTGGAACAATCACCAAGATTCACCTTATGCTGAGGGATAAAACGAACCTCAATTTAAAAAACAAAATAAAACATGGACAGGTAGTGTGAGTCATCAAAGAAAGAAGTTAACTCTTAGCATGAGCAGAAGATCTTTTTCCTAGGATGATAACTGATTTCAGGGCAAGCTGTATGAACCAATGGAGATGTATCAGAATCTTTTCTTGGAAAATTAGTAAAATTATCAAATAAGAAAACAGTCTTCAAGATAGTTTTTAGTGTTGATCTTAATCATGTACAGATGTGTACATAATTAACTTTAATAGAATTGCACATTTATGTAACAATTTTTACTTTGCAAAATTATACTGTTTTATATTTTTGTGAAATTTGGATTCAGGTACTATTACCATTTCATTTTTGTCCAGCACATTTAACAGAAATTTTAATGGATTAATGAACAGATAACTTTCTTTTTAAAAAAATACTTTTATTTTATTTTAGAGAGAAGGGAAGGGAGGGAGAAAGAGAGGAAGAGAAACATTGATGTGAGGGAGAAACATCAATTGGTTACCTTTTGCCTTTTGCAAGTGCACCAATGAGGGCAGAGCCCAGAGTCTGCAGCCCAAGCATGTGCCCTGACCAAGAACCATGCTCTTTTTGTTTGCAGGATGACACCCAACCAACTGAGCCACACTGGCCAGGGCTGAACTGATAACTTTTATCCTGTTCCTTACTGTTATTTCAAATGTTCATTCATTTTAGTTAACATTTGAATACCTACTATGTGCCAGGCACTTATGAGAAGTGTTGAGAAATTAAAAAGTGTTATGTTTCTAAGGAGAAGAGATTTTGGTCTAGACTTAAGTGCTATGAAAGTGTCAATCATAAACATAGTTGTGTGAGAGATAAAAGAGATATCAGGAATTCCTGTGAATAGTAGGTGATATTTGAACTGGGTCTTGATATATAGTGATATGGTGATTGTGAAGCAAGCAAACATTTTTTGGTCAGGGAAAGTGATTGCAATTGGGAGAAACAGCATTATCAAAGGCAGGCATCAGGAAAATATGTGGGATGTTTAATAAGTGGTGGGTGTTTCAGTAAGATTGATTAGCTTTGCAGGCAGGGTGGGCAGAGGAAATGTTCATATTTGGGTCTGTAAAGGAAGGTAGGGATCCGGTAGTTAAGTTTCTTGAGTCTCAGTAATGGGGATTATAGCATGAGATTTCACCAAATGTGAAACATGATTATATTTTTGGGTTTTAAGTTATTTTTTAAATTTTGAGAAATTAGGGAAACTATGAAATACTAAAAAGAATAGTAAAACCTATATGCCCATTACCCAGACATTGACAGTTATTTATTTATTTTAAAAATTTAAATATTTTATTGTTTGCACTATTACAGTTGTCCCAGTTTTTCACATTTTGTTAATTTGTTTTTCTTGAATTAATAAAGAAAATAAAGTGTGTGTAAGTCTCTTGTTTTGCATCCAATGCTATCTCACTGTATCCTTTTAGAGGCAACTACTATGATGGTCCAAAATGCTTTAAACATTAAAAAAAAGTTTAACATACATGATACCATAAACAACAATATAGTATTCTTTAATTTGTAGACACATGTAGTTTATGTCGATGTTATCTGGTTAAATATCTGGTCTCATACTATGTATATCAGTATGGAATTTGCATTTTTCTTTTAAGTTGTTTATGAGACCGAACCATAACAAACATGTACTTCATTCTTTTTTAACTGTTAGTGTTCTATATATATATATATATGTATCCTATTTATTAATTTCTTATCGAAGAATACTTGCTTACATTGCTTGCAGTATTTACCATCATGGGCAGTGCTGCAATAAAACTCTTGTGCAAGTCTCTTGTGCTTCTTTCTAATACCTAAAAATGTAATGAATAAGGAGCTAAGATATTTATATTTTCAAAATTTTACTAAATCATGACAAATTGTTCTCCATGAGCAATTGAGATCATGATCCACAGGTATGTCTTTCTAATAGACTGCCAACTCTTTTGAGGGCAGGAAGGTACCTAGTTGTCTCTCTATCTCATCTCTTTCTCATGTTGGCACATACTGTTCAGTAAATGTTAGTTCAGTGACATGGATTACTACTGAACTGAACATGCTTTTAAAAATGTATTTCTTCCAAGTATTTTGGGAACTGCCTTGAAAACAAGATGAATTTGAATATATAAATAAAAACTTGAAAAATAGTTGAAAAATTCAGTCAGTTTTTCTGACTTTTCCAATAAGTAAATTTCTTTGATCTAGTTACTGTATGAATGATGCTGTTCAATTTATCTCACCAAAGTCATTAATATACTCAAGGAGTATATATTAGGGCACTCATTTTTAGCAACATGCTGTTCTGATAAATTAGAATATAATTTTTATTCTTGTCAGAATTACATTGATTTGTACTTTCTTATCATTAATAAAATTGGTTTTATTTTACTGAAGTGATTTTTGAAAGACCTACTTTAAAGACAAAACTTATTTGGCATACAAATATATTGAAAAATGTTAAAATGTTATTTGGCAGATTTGAAGAATAAATATGTTATTTATATTCTTTGCTTTAGAACTTGATCTCTCACTCTCTTTTTTATCTATTGGTATCTTTCTCCTATGGTTATCTTTTTTACCTACCAGGTGTCCTGGATTTTTAAAAATGTAAAGGAATTATATTCTATCATTTGAAAAGCATAGAAAACCATAAAGAGTGAATGTGAGTGTCTGTGTCCTTCCCCTATGTACCAGTATGGTATGGAGGGTGAGCAGTGACTTGGGTAATATCCAAATATTTTTTCTTTGGACCACATTAATTGTTTTACCCAGCATGTTTACCTGCCTAATTATGTTAGTTTAGTAATATTACAAGTAGTTCACAAACTTTGGGGACCCATCAACTGATGATAGAAAATGCCTAAATGTTAACAGAATCTCAGGAAGAAACTAGCCTAGTATTAAAAGCTCTCAAATAGATAACCCAGTGTTAATAATGCAGAATTTATTATGGCTAAAAATATGAAACTCCAAATCGTATTAACATAGTTTTTATTTTTTTTTTCTGAATCAAATTCTGGATTACTAAAAATATCCAAGTTGTTTTGACTTTAACATTTATGGTTGTTAGGTTATTCCTAGTGTTGGGATTTTTTTTTTTTTTTTGCTGGTGTTATTTTCAACTTATATAGTCTATAGGTTAGACTTTAAAAAAAATATAATTTTGTTTAATTTCTTCTGTGACTGCATATTAAAAAAAATCAGGGATTTGGAGCAAATCAATTTATCTCTCAGATATAACTGCAAGTGCTGTCTCTGGCTTTGTGCTCCTGTGTTGGCAACAGGGGATGGTTGGTTGAGATAAAGAGCCAAGTCATTAGACTTAGCAGATAGAAATTTTATAAACCTAGATGGCAGTGGGATGCTGGGAGTACATTAAGCCTGTCATTTATGAGCACATATTCTTCAGCTACCTTTTTTGACTGTCAGTCACTAAGTAAGATGCATTGTTTGGATCTAGGGAGAAGTTTTGGCTTATATAAACGTACATATTTTTTTACAGTATTGTGTTGCTAGGGTTTTAGGACATCCAAGACTTAATGTCATTTATCATTTTAGCGGGTAGACTTGAAAGAAGGATTAGTTGTTTTGCTTTGTTTTGTTTTTAAGGTTTACCTTTCTGAATGTCATTTAGAAACTAGTTGAATCTGGCTTTCAGGTGATAGGATGCCTCTTTTCAAGCATTTTCTTGTAGTTATTATAAAAAAGATATATTATCATTATATTTATCATAGATAAAGATACATTATCTATGCCAGTTGGGCTTTCATCAAGTGATCCTCTCTTCAGGCAAAAGCTATGCAGTTTATGCTCCTATATAGGCAACCTGTTTGGTGAGTACTGTTCCTATTCCCGCTGCAGATTTTGCTTATTTATATTACTTAGGTTGGCTTCCTTTTCTGTTTTCCTTGAAGTTCTTGTTAAAGATCTGACATGAAGTTGCCTCCTGGGCAGTGAGTGGAAGGATGAATAGTCATGAGATTTGGGGTAAATTCTTTTCCTTGGATTACACCTTCTGGTTTTTAGTAGCTGAGAAGTTGAGGAGGCAAATGAAAGATGAAGCCTGTTCTACTTTGATATTTACTTGTTTTTAAACCCTTCTATTGCATCTTTTTGTGTGTAGCCACATTAGGTTGCAGACAAGATCAATATAGTCTTTTTCTTCAGTGAATGTCACACTTCACTGTTTTTGGTTTCTAGAATCTGATGAATATGATGAAAGTGGACTATTCATGAGTGTTCTTGGGGGCAAAAAAGGCGTGATGTCCGTTACCAAGTTTTCATGGACTGTTTTTGATTTAAGCATAAATATAGGTGTTTATCATTCACTTTAATATGATATATAAATGAATACACTGAGAATTTGTTATCCAAAGAAAAATAGTTATAAATCAGAGCCCTTCTAATTAAACTATGTTTGGGTGATTATTCTTATCTTTTGTTTTCTTCTTATTGAATATATCTTTATAAAATTTAAAAAAATTTAAAAGTTGACATTCAACTGCATTATTTCATATGTCTTTGATAAAATAAAGAAGATACATATTTATATTTATTATTGTTTAAGTGCTCATAAAAATGCCTATAGATTATAAAGTTATTTGCATCATGTTATGCTAGCTTTACAATTTGACTCCTGAGAACACGGTGGAAGTAGGTGAGCTGTGATTTGTAGATTCTCTCAATGGGGAATCAAAGTATATTTTCATGTCTTTTGACTATGTTAGTATTAACTTTAAATGTATGAAGATAAATTTTAAGTGGTTTGATATTTCATGTATTTTAAGTTGTTGCAGGACAATTTTATATATGTGTATATACCCCATTGATATATTAGTATTATATATCATATATGATTGTGGGCAGTTCTATTATATAACCTATAATACATTTCATAAGTTACAATTGTTTTAGACTTATAAGTGAAGAAGTTAATGGAAAATAGTGTGGAAGGTAAAATAAATATTGTATATTCCTCTGAATTCAGTCATGACCTAAGAGGTTTTCCAAAGATTGACTTTTTATCCTGTCCACAATTCAGGAATGCTCTTACAGGAACTCTCTTGCTAAAATACTCTTTTAATCACTTTATAAATCTGTAGTGGCTAACTTCAAAGATTTCTTCAATTATTAGTCTCTATTCTCATATCTTCCTTAATTTGTATATTTACTCTTCATTTTCTCATCATTTTGCTTATTTCCAATATCTGTTCATTAACTTCAAGCTCAGCTAAATATTTTTGTGTCAGTCATTAAGAATTCTAGCCTCATTGATTACTTCCTCATAGTCTATCAGTTTCCTGTATTTTATTATTATTAACCCATTGATAATTTGTTATAGATTTCAAGGCTTCAGTTCAGTTATGTAAGCTCCTTGAAACTGGAGATGATGATGTCTTTTTTAAAAGACCTATATGTGGTAACTGACTGTATATTTGACATTGTTTTTACTAAATGGTTAGTTAGGAGTTCTTAAAAATTTCTTTTCTAACAAAATTTTTTAAGTTTCTGGAAAGGACTGCTAATGAAGATGACCCATTCTACACTCAAGTCCTTTTGGTTTAGTTCTGGAAAAATTCTTTCTGCAATAAGGAGGAAATCTATTAAAAATTAACATTTTTAATGAGACACATGCCAGTGACAATAATATGGTTACTTATACTTTGACATATACATACATTATAGCTTTTAGGCCATGAGATTTAAATTTTGTTAACAACCAGATTATGAAATATGCTTCATTTTATAGCAGAGTCAAGTGGTTCTTCATTAGTGTTTATACCAGAAGAGTGGCAAAGATAGTTTTAGGAAGTAAAATCTCAAATCTCTCCTCCTCAAGAATTAAATAATTTATAGCAAATGATTTCTTAAAAGTGAATGTTGAAACTTGTGGCTTTAATTTTTTTCTTTTTTGCAAATTACCTGTTAAGTATTTTCATTTTTTTGGCTTATATCCCATTGAAAATATTTTATTTGTTTGAGTGTTTCCAGCACTGCATTTTCCTGTATTCTGCTTTCAGACAACCCTAACAAAAATCTCTCAAGACTGCTAAGAATTGTGGTCTTTTTCTTTTCTCATACTTGAATCACTTGAAAAGATGAAAGTTAACAAGTTGCTTCTATGGTTGACTTTGTTCAGAAGAGTTTGATTTTATTGTTGCAGTTTAGAAAGAGATAGTTTAATGTGAGATTTGATACATGTCTTGGTTGCTTGGTACCAACAAAATGCACCAAGCAGATTTGGCATGAAATTTAATTAGAATACTGAAATTGCATGCTTTGAGAGTAGTATAACATGCAAAAAATTACACTGACAAGTGTTTTTAAAAATACTTTGCATAAAATTCTTGGTTTCTAATTTCATAAATTAGTTCTACTTTATTATCTTTTTATTTTTTAATATGTTCTGATAACTTCATGGAATCAAAAATTGTGGAAAGAATACCTAAAAAGAAGCATAAGTAAATATCTTGTTTCTCAATTTTTTTTTAGAAGATTAAGTGGCATTTGGAAATTTTAAGGAAAATAAAATCGGACAAGCATTGGTTCAGCCAAGTGTATTGTTTAACCTTGGATTAATATGTGTTTTTTCAGTATGCACGGGATTTTTTTTCCTCATATACCTGGATGATTTTCTTCCTGTAAAATCCAAGTATATAAGAATCATCTTTTTCTGTGTTAAAGCCTATTAAAAGCAATCACATTTTAAAAAATATACTCTGTAGGATGGTATTTTTAGATTATAGAGTCAAGAATAGTTTTCTTTTAGAAGACTAGAAAATGCTGATTGCTGATCTGTATAAGAATAGGAAATATTTCACATACAGTCTTTTGCATAGTGGTAAATAATTTTCAGTCTAGCGTGTGCATTTGCTCAGTGTCACAGGTTAATCCTTTAGACATTTATACTTTTCCTGTTTCTTTCCAACAAGGCCTACCTTTCTACAGCTGCTGTTGAAACTTCACCACTTATTAGAATCAGCATGTTTGCTTAACATCCCACCTTTGAGATTCTGTATTTGTATATGTCTAAAGTTAATTATTTATTCATTTTTAGCATTATAATATTCAAGGTACATTAAATATACCTATCTTATTGGTCATGTTCTTCCTTTTTCTGCCCCTACTTTTTAAAAAGTTAAGAAAAGTCCTATTTCTTAAAAAAAAAAAAAAAGACTTAACCTTGAAAGTGATCTTAGAAGTTCATTAAACCAACTTCCTGCAAATCCCTTTATTGCATGCCTGGTAGTGAACTGTCAGTCATTGTTTGTGTGTGTGTTTTGGGGGAGGTTTATTAAAAGATGAATATTGAAGAACCCATGCAATATTTTAGTGACAGTTGAAAAATTGTGAGTAAAGTGGTGCTAAAATGATACTTGACCAGCTTTCTCCATTTTGTAGCATTTAAAAATTATTGTTAGTAATGTCTTTTTTTTAAACAAAGGTTACATATACTTACTACATTATATAAAGATTAGAAAATCTTTTCAGTACTTTTTCTCACACTAAATTAGTATAAGAATCTGTAATTTGACAATTTAAATAATTGCCTCTTGTGAATATGTGCATTGTTTTAGGGAACCTTTCCATTTTAGTGTATGGTGATACTCACTAAAGAGTGGTCCTCGTAAAACTTCTGTGGTTTCAGTTACTATTAACATGCTCTTTGACAGCTGGCCTTTACTAATCTCACACCATGGGTTTGAAACTTTTTCCGTAAAGCTTCAATACATTGTGTCCTTTGTTTTCTCCTGGAAAAGGATTTAAACAAACCTTCTATTGCACTTGTTGAATATGTATTTCATAGTAACCACCATGAAGATTGCAGCATTTAAGAAGATGAAGAAGCAAAGATAAAAGGTACACATTCAAGAAGGCTTGGTTTCACAGTTGGTGCATAATCCTTTCTGCTGTCATTGGTACCCTAACTCTGTACCTACCAGAACAAAAGAAACTGAATTGGAAATTGTGGGAGCTGGGGAACATTCAGTTGGCAGCCCATCGCATGGCCCATAGGCGTTGTCAGGTCTCAGTGTGATGCCCTTTATTCTTTTTGACAGATGTGAGGTAGGGTCTATGAGGGGGAAGTCATTACTAGAGAGAGGGCAGTGTCAGATCAAAAGTAACCAGTGATCAAACAAGGTAAAGGGCTGTGGAAAATATGCTCTTTTTGGCCTCAACACCTGCCTGATCACTGAAGGGAATAGTCCAATGTGTCAGGGCAAGTTGATTTTCTTTGATGTACAGTGAATTAGAAGTCAGAATGGAAGCTTAAGTGGAGTACAGAAGACTTTTACTTCCTACTCTTGAGCAGTTTAGGTGTTTAGATTTTTTACTTTAATTATCTAAAAGTTAATAGAAGTCATTCTCTATTGAATAAAATAAAAATATTAAAGCTTACCCATACTAATTTTTTATCACTATATATTAAGAGATAGTACTAATAAACAAATTTCAGTATAGTATGGAAGAAGCTTTAGAAGTCACCAAACTCTTCATTTATTTCAAGCATCTAATTATAATTTTAATCAGAGCATTTGTATAATTATAATGGTGGATACAAAGTGGATTAGTGCTGAGCCTGGTACATAATAAGTCCCTTTATTGTAAAACTTTGGAAGTTACTTCACTAAGTAATTTCAAATAAGTTTGAATTAACTCTTTCCCCCTAAGTGCTTGTTATTATATTTTCTCTAAAGGTAACCCTTTCTAAGCAAGCCAGATGAGAGAAAATGTAAAGAGACAACCTCATTGGAGTTTTGTATGCATGGTTTTTTCTTTACCCCTTCATCTCTGAAGTATGTGACTAAAGTCTAGAAGAGGGGTGATATTTTTATCTTTCATTAGCTTGCTGTGTGATTAAATTGACAATTGAGGCATATTTCTAAAAATTTTAATTTGGTACTTTCCTTTATATTAAGAGCAAAGATTTGACTGCTACTAGATTTTACTGTCTCAACATTTGATATTTTAAATACTGCTGAATTTCACTAAAGTTCATAAATAAGTCAATAGTCATTTTGTCCTCAAATTCTGAAAATAAGAGTTTATTTGAAATTCCTGATTTTCCAGTAAGAAGAATAAAGATTCTAAGTGCCACAGCCTTTTAAAAGTGATTTTTAGTCTAGTAATTTGTCTGAGTATTCATCTTTGCATGAAGTCACATATTTGTTTGATACTGTTATGTAACTTTAATCTTCTTTGTTACATTCAGACATATAAAAGAATATAACAATAATATATATTATGTTGTATTACCTTCAAATTAAATTAGTATAGGACTTTGAGACTACTGTTCACTATAAATATATTTTATGCTTGAGAAATTTCAGAAAAATGTGTTTGTGCATATTTGTTATAAATAGTGATATTTCCAGTTTGTCTTTTAAGCTGATTTTGCTCATAAATTATCATTGAATATATTTGTTTAGGGCCTCTTTAAAGTAGTTATACTTAGGAGTTCTATTGTAGGCATCGAGTTAACTGTGTTATACTTTTTTATTTGGAATAAAATGTCTAGTAAATTAAGATTCTGTATCTATTCTTGAAACTTTTGAAACTTAAGAAATCTTAATATAGATTCATTATACAATATAAATTCAATTAGACTTATTTTCGCTTTTGATTGTTTTTAAATACATTTTTAAATATGAAGGACTGCAAATTGAAACCAATATAATATTACTCCAATTTAGGGAGGGGAATATTTTTGGTTTGTGTCTTAGTTCTCTGAGGGCATCCCTCCAGCCTATCGTTCAGTTTGAATATTTGCAAAAAGGATTTGAGTGTGCTGATATTTTGATATTAAAGTTAGGAAGAAACATTTGTGACAGGTGAATTTCTCTAAGTAAACATCAGTGTTTTTCAGAATGGACCTGTTTTAGTGGTCATAATCTTTGGTTCCTGGCATATTATCTATCATACCTGGCCCATGAGTGATCTTATTTTCTTATAAAAGCTAATTTATCTAAATATTATCTAATATATACTCAAGAACCTTCTATCTAAATCAAGACCTTGAGTGTTACCAGTAATTTTCATCTACATATATATGTGTCCCGTCTCTCCGCTGACCCTCCTTTAGAGATAATCACAGGTAAACAGAATAATCACTGTCCTGAATTTTAAGTTTATCATTTTTTCCCATTTTGTTACATATATTTTTATGCCTAAATAACAAATTGCTTAGTTTTTACTTGTTTTTAATTAAATACGTTTCCAAAGAGATCATTGATGAACTGGTAAAAGTAGTGCTTTAATAGATAGCTGAATGTATTATTAGTAGTGACATAATTTAGTAAATTAATCTAAGAGAAGTACGTTTCTGAATTTAAACTTAATACTATTTAAATCTAAATTTCAAGTGAGCTTTAAGTTAGAGTCTCTACTATATTTTCATGTTTTTAGATTTTTAGATTTAAATATACTGTATATGTTGATCCCTTGCATTTTTCTTCTATATATAAATTATGTTCATAAATATGGAGATGAGGTCTTTTTAAATTTTGGTTTACTGCAATTGCAGTGATTTCTGTGATTTGATGTACAAGTTGGAAAAGTTATTCTTTTAGATGATGGGGTAGTTGAGCAGAAATATTTAACTAATTACCAGTATAGTATGGAGGCAAGTGAATTTTAAGCTTACCAAATGGCATTTATGTTTTACTTATCAGTTTAAGTGTCATTAGTAATTTAATAAATCCAACCATTGTCTTTTTCTGTAAGGATGAAATGATTGTACTAAATTTCTTTGCTAGATGTATTATTGATTTAATGACAGATTCTCAGAGGAAAAAAAGAAACACTACAATAAATATTTGTATTGATTTTAAGACCTTTTACTTTCTATAATTTCAGAGCTACTAATTTGTAGAAAAATGAATGTCCTTTTTTCCCCCCTAGCTTAGTTAATTAGATTGATCAGTATTGCAGTATTGGTCTGATACACAAGTTTTGGTGCAATCAAATCAAACAAAATATTTACTTGACTACTGCAGGTGGTTTTTTCTCCAGCTTTTATTTTTTAACATGTAGTCTTTATAAAATAAAATAAATATATCTACTTTCATGTTTTTTCTAAACTTTTGGAAATGTGGTTATTATAACTTAAAATACCATTGTCAATACTCACAGTGGTTAATTATTTGTAAATAATGACTGACATGATTAATAAAATATAATTGCAGATCAAATGAGCACATTTCAACTTTGATTACAACAAATTTTTTTCCTGTTGTACAGATTATGATCATTTACGTTCATTTACAAGACTGTGGAATATAGAATAAATTTTCGTACCAATCTCCATTTTTAGGAGATATTGCAAATATACAGCTATGCATTCACACACATTTACATATGTGTGCATATGTATACACATATATATAATAATATAAAGTGGGTGAAGTGATTTTAAATTAATGTAATGTAAATTTAAAAGGGAGATAATTTTTTTGTTTCCTTTCTTTATGTTGACAGACTATGCTTCTTTTATGAAGGAATCTGAGAGGTTCATATTATTTAAATTAATTAAAAAGATTATTAAAATATATCACAGTGAGTTTGCTTATGAATGACTAATACAATTGGCATAAAGTTTTTAGGGTTGTAGTTTGAGAAACTTCATATAGCTTATTTATTGAGGTTTATTTAATGTTTTGTAATGCAAGGCACACCTGAAGAAGCAAAACAGTAATTGCTTTCATGATTTTTAAAAAGTATGAAATAATTTTGTAAAAATAAAATGATGTTTCTTGGTTCTTCTCAACGTATACCAATCATTTGGACAATTTAATGGAAAAGGTTATCATACAGTTTACAGCATTCATTAAATACATTAATTTATAGTATTTGGGAGAATAGAAGTTAAGCTCAGAGGTAGAGATTAGAGAGTGGAGTGATATTTTATACCCTAACAGGGGTGTCCAACCTGCGGTCCCGGGCCACATGTGGCTCAGGATGGCTCTGAATGCAACCCAATACAAAATCATAGATTTACTTAAAACATCATGAGATTTTTTGTGATTACGTGTTGCAGTGTATTTAATGTGTGGCCCAAGACCACTCTTCTTCTTCCAGTGTGACCCAGAGATGCCAAAAAGCTGGACAGCCCTGCTAGAAAATGATATTGAAAGCCTGGAAAAGAATGCTGCTATTGCTATAGGTGGTATAATTCTGGAAAATATATTCTCTTTGATAACTTATGGTTATTAGGTACATGGATCAGTTAATTTTTTTGTAAATCCAACCTCCTTCCATTCACTTATTCATTAAACATTTATTGAGTACTAACCATGTCTTTCTTGGGTGGTGCCAGCACACTTACTTTATAGTAACTATTAACTAACATGAGTAATTTCCTTCTATCTTGTATTCACCTATGTAAGAGCTTGCTGGGAAGGGCAGTAACATCGCCTGTCATAGTCATTGCTCCGGAACCTAGACTCTTAACCTTTCATATATTTAATACTACATTTTAAGGCTAATGATTTGGAAATGATGGCATCTAGATAATATTTTGCTTGCTAATTATGATAGCTTTTAAGTTATTTCATCTTAGTTACCTAATTAAGATAAAATATTTTGAAGATTAAAATTAAAGGAGCTATTATTAGTATAAAATATGGTATGTTTATTATAATAACTTGTTCCGTTAGTTCTTTATAAAGATACTTTACTGTTAAAGACTTTTTCCACTGAGGCATTGTAGTGCTTGGGTAGTACATGGTTAGTAATACTCAAATAATTATAATGAATTGAGTTTTCTATTATTTCATTGGGTTAATGTTTTAGTTATTAGGACGATGTCAACTGTATCACATTGAGTCATCCCTTATGAGAAAGCTCAGTTAAATATTTCCTCTGGTTATAGTACTAGGGGAAGCTACACTTCTGAGTAATTATTTTCCTTTATTATTTTACTATTGTGAATTTTATAAAACATGTTTTGGTCTCACTTTCTTCTCTGCTTTTGTATCTTAGAAATCAAGAAACAAATTAGCAATTCATCTAAGACAAAGCATTCAGGATTTCTGTCTTTATTATAGGATAACTTTTTTTTAACCCTTATTTTCTCTTGGTTCATTTTTCATTTCTACTTACTTTTCTCCTGTAGGTGTATTTCCATGAACTACGTCAATTTCTTTTTGGAAAGAGGAGGGTTATACTTAAATATAGACAGAAGTACTTACATAAGCACATTTTAACTTTAAAACGCCATTTTCCTTGACCTGACAATTGTGATATAATGGAAAGTGCTTTTGAGCTTGAATTAGGAAGCTATAGGTTTAGGTATTACCTCTGTCCCTTAGTTGAATAATCTCGGAGAAGCGTCTCTGAGGTGGTTTTCTCATTTTAGCATGAAAAAAATTACCTCAGGTAGTTTATGTAAAAGTGATAGTCTCATGTTAAGTGATCAGTAAGATTTTTTCCTTTAGTCATTTAGCTGTCATAGCTCTTGATAAATATCAAAATCTAACCCTAATTTTGAAATATTTGGGAGGATTCTACAAAATGCTGAGAAATATCAGAGGCCTAAATAACCCTCTTGTCATTAAGTGAAATAAGCCAGGCAGTGAAAGACAGATACCATATGATCTCACCTATAAGTGGAGACTAATCAACAAAACAAACAAGTGAGCAAAATACAACCAGAGACAAAGAAATAAAGAGCTAACTGACAGTGACCAGATGGGAGTGGGGTGGGGGGGAGGATAATGGGGGAAAGAAGAGGGAGGGTCATCAAGGAACAAGTATAAAGGGCCCATGGACAAAGCCAAAGATGGGGGTGGGTGGTGGGGGAGGGCCTGGGAGAGTAATGGGGCAAAAATAGGGAGAACTGTAATTGAACAACAATAAAAAATTTAAAAAAAAATGCATGTGCAAGACTATAAAATTCTATTAGTATAAAAAAGCAGAAATTGAAAAGTAAAAGCTGCCTAATGCCTCTGGTGATTATTTTAGAAAACTTAATGCACATACCAAGTTGTACTCATATATCCTTCTTAAAAAATTATACTACATATTCTGTCCTACAACACTTCATTATTGGTGGCTACTTAGCCTCTTCTTTTTTGTTCTTATAAGAAACAATAATCATAGATTTTAATATTTTTCATTAGATGACTATATTTTCACGTATCCTTTTTATCATTCTTCATCTCCATTCCTAGTGTTTTTGTTTTTTCTTTTAAATAGTGACCTTGTCTATTGCTGGAGTTTTCTGAGACCATCAAATAGTTTAACATCTAGAGGCAGAGATATGAATAAACAAGATGTTTTAAAAAAACTTTGATAGTCTTTACTCAACTGTATCATTAGGGAATATATATATATATTTTTTTTTTAAATAAGAGTAACTGATACTTTTATTTGGGACAGGCTATACAAAGGAACATGAAGTGACAGACTTCTTGATGCTTACTTTCCTTAAGAGGTTGTAGAAAGGGAGCTTTATTTTTTAATCATCACCCAAGGACATTTTTTCATTACTTTTTTATTTTATTTATTTTTTATTAATTTTAGAGAGAGAGGAAGGGTGGGGAGAGAGTGAGAGAGAGGAGAGAAATCAGAGAGAAACATCAAATGGTTGCCTTCTTGCCTGTGCCTGACCAGGGATCGAACTTGCAACCTGGGCATGTACCTTGACTGGGAATTGAACCTGTGACCTTTTGGTGCAGAGGAGGATGCTCCAAACAACTGATACCCACCAACCAGGGCGAAAGGTAGCTTTTTTGTCAGATGGATATAGATGTCAATTCCAGCATTACCAGTTTAATTTCCAAGTTGTCATTTCTTTTTAAAGCACTTAAGTTTATTGGAGATTTGATTTCTTTTTGTATAAACTGGAGATAATACTATTTACTTTGGTCATTAAGAAAATGAAATAAACTGAGGTAGTTTATGTAAATTGTCCAACAAGTCACCTTGACAAATTGCAGTTGTTCATAAAATCTTAACTTCTGTTCTTATTATGTTAACTTCCCAACTGTCATTTCCCTTCTTTGCCTTCTTGATTAAAGGAAACCTGGAAGGATGTCATTGTTTTAGAGCTTTGCTGGTAGTGAATGATTTTGTTGTTGAGCACCTTGCTTGGCATTGGGGAGAAATAACTGACGGTTGCTTATGCATTTGAGAGAGTCCATTGAGTGTTTCATCTTGTGGGGACTTTCTGAAAGAGTAATCTTTAACCTCTAGTGTTACTCCTAGTAACTTAAGCACAAAGGTTTTCCAGTTGATTAATTTTTTTCTCGGATACCTGCCCCCCACTCCTATCTTCATTCTTAGCAGTTAAATTCTCTTACTATTTAATTGGGAATAGTAAATCATTAATTGTGAGCTACATTATATTAACTACAACATTTGGTTGTGAGTAGGAGAAAACCAAGCTCAGTTTGCTTAAATAATGTTTATTGACTTATAACTGGGCTGTCTATAGAGGTAGTTCAGGCATTTGTGTTTATTTGAGTCAGTACCACAATGTATTTAGTTATGGAACTGGATCTCTTTGACTCTTTGCTTATCTTTCTGTTATGTCATCTTAACTCTAAGTCTTGATCCATTTGTAGTTCAAAGATTATTGAAAACAATTCCTAAGTACATGTCGCGCTTGCATCAGTTAATTTCTTTTTATTGCTGGGTATGTTGTGCCCAGTTTTGTATTTGGCACAAAATGTAAACATATAGCAATTTGTTTTTCAATTCACCTGTTAATGAACGTTTGGATTGTTTCCATTTAAAAAAAAATTACATTTAAGGCTACTATGAACATTTATAAACAAACCTTTGAATAAACAAAGGATTTTATTTCTCTAGAGTAAATACCTAGGATTGTAATGACCAGGTCACATGATAAGTGTTTGTTTAAATATTACTTTGTAAGAAACTGCCAAAGAATTATACAAAGTGACTATGCCATTTTATGCTCCTTCCAACAGTGTTTGATAGCTCTGTTCGTACTACATCTTTACTGACAGGTAGTGAGGTCAGGCATTTTAATTTTAGCCATTCTATGTGGGTGGCTGTGTAATGGTACCTTATTGTGGTTTCACTTGCTTTTCCCTGATGTCTAATGATGTTGAACCTTTTAATGTGAAATTAGAGAGGCAGTCCTGTCTCTTTCGTGACATGCCTGTACAAATGCTTTGCCTATTTTAAAAAATTTGGTTGTCGTCTTACTGAGCTGCAAGAGTTCTTTATATGTTTTGGATTCAAGTTCTTGTGTCAAGTGTATGCATTGCAATTACTTCTTCCCTGTCTGTGTCTCTTCTTTTTATTTCCTTTCATTTTGAAGAGCAAAACGTTTTAATTTTGATGATGTGCGAATTAAAATTTAATATGGTAAGTGCTTTTGTATCTTGTCTAAAATAGTTAGCTAGTGTCAGCTGTTTTTTCCTGCTTAAAATTGTGTATCATGCTCCTCCACTAGAGTGAAAACTCAGTAGAAGTAGGGAGCTTATCTGCCTTATTCACTAAGTAGCCCCTGCCTAGAAGAGTGCCAGGCACATGATAGTTGCTAAAAAGTAATTTTTGAATGAATGAATTTTTTTTTGTCCCATAGACTAGAAAATTTTAGCCATTATTTGTCTAACTCTCTTTTGTTCTTTATATTAGACTCATCATTAGACTGTCTTGTGTCTTTTGATGGATTATTTGCTTCTCTAGCTCTACTGCTAACTCTTTAGTCCTAGCCTCTTTATTTTTTGTGCGTGAATTGCAGTACCTCCTATGCTTGTCAGGTACTACCCTGTCCCCATTAGGTTTACCTCTAAACCAATTCCCAACAAATTAGTAAGGTATTTACTCTCTTCTTGATAATGTTGCTTTCTTGCTTAAAAAACTGACTGAAACCATATTGTAGATAGTAAAGTGGAGCCTGATCTTACTATTTCTCTTTTCCCTTGTTCTTGTTTTCAGTGGTTTTCATCCCTATTTATACTTCTTTGAATACTGTCCCTTTCCCTCCTGCCAAAATGAATCCCACTTACCCTTCAGGTCTTTAACTTACTTTTCAGATCAGGTTTTGCTTAACTTATCTTGCTGAGTATTTGTCCCTCTAGATTCTTTCTTCCTTGAGGTGAGAGTTCATGCATTCTCCTTTGGTAAGGTTTTAGTTACAGAAGTGATGTTTCTTGGTTGATCACATAGTCTTCATTTGACTATAACATTACATGGGGAGGCAGTGAATGCCTTTGTTTCAATTTTCACCTCTTTTAAATATTATTTTACTTTTTATTATAGTAAAATACATGTAACAAAAATTTGCCATCTTAACCATTTTTTAGTGTACAGATTAGTGATGTTAAATACATTCACATGTTGTACAATACTCTCTAGAACTCTTCTAACCTTGTAAAACTGAAGCTTGATACCAATTAAACAGCAAGGCTCTTTCTCACTCCCCAAAGTCCCTGGCAACCTCCATTCTACTTCCTGTCTATGAATTTGATGCCTCTGGTCACCTCATTAAGTAGAATACAATATTTGTCTTTTTATGACTCACTTATTTTACTTAGCATAACCTCCTCAGAGTTAATCCATGTTGCAGCATGTGTCAGAATTTCTGTCCTTTTTTGAGGCTAAATAATGTTCAATTATATGTATTTATCACATTTTGCTTATCCATTCGTCAACAGAATTTGGGTTGCTTCCATATTTTAGCTATTATGAACAATGCTTCTATGAACGTGGATGTATAAATAATCTCTTCAATACTCCTGCTTTCAATTCTTTGGGTTTATAAACAGAAATAGAATTGCTAGATCATATGATAATTCTGTTTTTAATTTTTTTAGGAAACACCATACTGTTTTCCACAGTGGCTGTACCATTTTCATTCTTAGTAGTGGTGTTCAAGGGTTCCAGTTTCTCCACATCTTCACCTAACACTGTTACTGGTTTTTTTGATAGTATCCACTTTAACAGGTGTGAGATGTTATCTCGTTGTTTTGTGTTTCTCTAATGATTAGTGATGTTGAGCATCTTTTCATATGCTGGTTGGCCATTTGTATATCTCTGGAGAATTGTCTATTCAAGTTCCTTGCCTGTTTTAAAATCAGGTTATTTTGTTGCTGTTATTGAATTGTAGGAGTTCTTTATATATTCTGAATATTAACGCCTTGTCAGATTTTTATATATATATATATGTGTGTGTGTGTGTGTGAAATATATAATTCATAAATTCTTCCTCCTCATTAGTAGATTGTCTTTTTCCTTTTTTGATTGTTTTTTGATGTACAGACATTTTAAATCTCGATATAGGCTAATTTATCTATTTTTACATTTATTCCCTGTGCTTTTGGTGTCATATTAAAAAAAATCATTGTCAAATTCAATGTCAGGAAGATTTTCTATTCTTTTTTTTCTAAGAGTTTTGAAGTTTTAGTTCTATGTTTAGGTGTTTGATCTATTTTTAAGTTAATTTTTGTATATGGTATGAAGGAAGGGTCCAACTTCATTCTTTTGCATGTGGATATCCAGTTTTCCCAGTGCCATTTGTTGAAAAGACTTTTTTCCATTGAATGGCCTTGCCACTCTTGTTGAAAATCATTACACTGTGTATGCCAGGATTTATTTCTGGGTTGTCTGTTCTATTCTGTTGGTATATAAGTCTGTCTTTATACCAGTACCAGCTTTTTGATTACTGTAGCTTTGTAATAAATTTTTGGAATCAGGAATTGTGAGACTTCCAACTTTGTTCTTTTTCAAGATTGTTTGGCTATTCAGGGTCCCATTTTAAGGTAGATTTTTCTGTTTCTGCCAGAATTGCCTTTGGGACTTTAATAGGAATTACATTAAATATGTAGATTGCTTTGGATGGTATTGACATTTTAACAATATTAAATCTCCTGGTTCATGAACATAGGTTTCATTGTATTTATTTGTGTCTTTAATTTCTTTCAGCAATGGTTTTGTTTTTTTTTAAGATTTTATTTATTTATTTTTAGACAAAGGGGAAGGGAGGGAGAAAGAAAGGGAGAGAAACATCAGTGTGTGGTTGCCTCTCGTGTGTCCCCAACTGGGGACCTGGCCTACAACCCAGGAATGTACTGTGACTGGGAATTGAACTGGCGACCCTTTGGTTCTCAAGCCAGTGCTCAATCCTCGGAGCTACACCAGCCAGGGCTCCTTCAGCAGTGTTTTATAGTTTTCAGTATATAAATCTTTAACTCTCGGTTAAGTTTATTCCTAAATATTTTATTCCTTCTGATGCTGTTACAAATGGGACTATTTTCTTAATTTTCTTTTCAGATCATTTATTGTTAGTATAGAGAAAAACACCTGATCTTTTTTGTTGATTATATATTCTGCAATTTAACTGAATTCATTTATTCTAGCAATTTTTGGAGGTATAATCTTTAGATTATTCTATATATAAGATCATATAATCTACAAATGAAGATAATTTTACTTTTTAATTTTCATTTTTAATGATTTTTATTTATCTTTTCTTGCCTAATTGCTCTGGCTATGTCTTTCAGTAGTGTATTAAATAGCAGTGGCAAAAAATGGGCATCCTTGCTTTGTACCTGATCACAGAAGAAAAGCTTTTAGTCTTTCACTGCTGAATGTGACATTAACTGTGGACCCTTTCTGTCAGTTTTTATTGAACAATATTGGTCACATCTAATGTACACAGAATACCTTTTCTAGCTATAAACTGAGCATGCTATACTGACATTAAATAAAGTTTTGAATCTTGGTTTTTTTGTTTGTTTTTTTCTTAGAGACTTGCATACAGTTAGTTCCCAAGTAATACTTTTAAGACTGTAGTATGACACTTGCTACCTCAATACCCTGTTTGGGAACACCTATTAAATAATTGACGGCAACTTTACAAATGGTTTTAAAAAGCAAAAGTAGTAGTTTTTGCCTCCAATATCTGGCAAAATTAGCAGTTTTTATTTTATTTTTTAAAAAAGGTTATTGGTTGAAATATAAAATTCTTTAAAAAAAAATGCCAAGAAATCTTGCTTCCATTTACTTTCATCTTTTTCCTTGTTTCTTATGTGTGACAAGTATTTTCTTATGCAAATATGAGAAAATAGAATCATATATTTTTATGTTTTTTCTTGTACAAAAAGTAGATAGTTTTGCACAAAGGACAACATACTATTAACACAAATGTTAAATTTGTATATACTGTGTATTGCACTTCTACTTTTTTCACTTCACAGATCTCTCATAATAGTTTCATAAGGTCTCTTTTTTCTCTTCTGTAACTGCAGTATAGTATTTTATTGTTTGAAGGTAACATGATTCATTCATTCAGTACTTGGTTGTTGACACTTAAGTTGTGCCCACACTCTTTATATTACAAGAATTGTTATGTCAGTTATATGTATATTATTTTTTACAGTTTAAGTGTATTTGTAGAAGAAATTTTTACAGCGAAGTTACCAGGTCAAGGGGTACAGACATTGATATTCCCAGTTTTCCTTCCTTATGGGCTGTCTCATTTTCTATTCCTGTAAGCAATGGTAATGGATTGAGAATGCTTGTTTCCGCAACCTTGCCAATACTGTGTTGCCAATCTGTTAGACTTTTGCCATTTTGATAGGTAAGAAATGGTATCTGAGTTTTCATTTGTGTTTCTCTGATTATGAATCCGATTGAGCATCCTTTCATATGTTTAAAAACCATTTGGATTTCCTTTTCTATGATTACTTAGCCTTGGCTCATTTTCCTACCAACTTGCTGATTTTTCTTTCCTATGTTACTAGGTACTTTTTATATAGTAGAAATATTAGTTCCTTGTATGTGATTAGAGTTCTAAACACTTTTTCCAGTTTGTCATTTGGCTTTAACCTTTGCTTATAGTACTTTTGCATCATAGACTTGTGGTTTTTTAAAAAAAATTATTTACATTTATCATTTTTTCTTTCTTAGCCTCTGGAGTTTGAGTTATAGTTAGAAAGGAAGCAGCAACACTTTCTGAATGTACTGGAATGTCTTAAAGAGCATTAGCAACATAAATTGTATAACTTGGTGTATGGCAGAGACACTGGAACATTTTCAGGACAATAGCACGCAGATGTGCTCTTAGATAATAACATTCAACACCTCTTTATGGTTTTATAAATAGGAGGTTTTTATTTGTAGAAAGTGTGGAGTGACCATTCCTTCAAATCTCTATCAATAAAAGACATGCATTTAATTTGGTCAGCAGTTGGGAATAAGCTCCTTTCTTTATTCTTTTTTCCTCAAAGGAAAATAAATATTTTAAAGTTATGAATGTACCTCCAGCCATAGTCACTTAGCTATTCATTTCTTCTAGTTCAGTGCATTATTAGTAACATACTCAGTAATTAAGAATTTTAAATGTGGGTATTGCTATAGATTTAAACATACGAGTGTATACATAGGTTCGTAGTAGTAATAAAATTAATAATAATTTTTATAAGCGACAGCCATTAGGCATCGCGATAATTATTCTCATTAAATATATTATTGAATACATACTCTTAGGGTGCCATTGCTAGGTGAATCATTTTTTTTAACTTTAGATATTTGCCATAAAGTTTTATTTTTCAGATAGGCATGAAACCTGTATTTAAAAAAAAAATTTGTATGATTCTTCTGAAATTAAAATCATCATTACCATAAATTGTTAAAACCTAATCTGTTTTTTTAAAAAGTGTTTGAAAATAGCCTCCTCAAATGTGATGTTTTGTTGAAAATTAAATGTTTATGAAAATAAATGTTAAAACAATGGAATTGCTTTATTTATTTTTATTAGTTGCAAAATGTTGGATTTTTATTTTTGAATAATCTAGTAATTATGTTTTTAGTAATTGATATTTCTATAGTTGGAGCAAAAATTGTAGGAAACAAAAAAAATGGAGTTTAACCTTCCCTCAGATTTAAGTGTTTAAATGAAATTAAAATTTTTCAAAGCATTTGAAGTCCTGGCTTATAAAGATTTTATTGAAAACATTTTTGTGTTCAATAGATTTGTGAAAGAGATTGAATTATTATAGTCCATTTATTTTCTTAGTCATCTTTTCTAGACAAGAGAGGAAACCAAAAAAAATTTTGGATGCTTTCCAAGAGCTGTATGTGTGTGCATGAGAAGTTATAATCACTCGATTCAAGTCTGAGTTTTATTGGACAGGCTTGTCTGATGGGTTAAAATCCCTTCATCGTCTCTCAGATGATAACTGGCTTGTTTTTCTCCCCTTAAAATAGTAAGAATTTTTTTTTTATAGCTATCTCAGACTTGGAGACATAGGCCACTTTGGCTTCATGTACTACTGGCTTAAAGAAAGAATGAATTATGAAAAGACAAAAACAAAAAAAGGCATAAAAGAGAAGGTAAGGAAAGGAACAAATCTCAAGGTAAAAGAACAGGAGAATAATGAGGATTAAAAATGATGGATTAAGTTCAAAGTAGTAAGGAAGGATAAGTGTGCAATGCTAAATGTTCTAAAAGAGAATCATATCATCTTAGAAAATACTTTTTGAGGTAAGAGAATAGATTATTTTAAATGAAGAAATATCAAGTTTGAGTGATGTTTTATTATGTGTAAATAATATTCAAGGACAATATACTATTTTTGGACCTTTGAAAACAATTGTAGATTATGTTAAACTTATATTTTACTGTACATGTTTCAGATACACATATTTGAATAAAATATTGCTATTCACATTTTTGGTGGTATCTAACCTAGATTCTAGAGTTAATTAACATAGTTTTCATAGTAATATTAATTGCAGTTACATATTTAAAAGTAAATTGTTAAATTTAAAAGTGAAAGTTATCAAAAATTGAATTTATATTATTTGTGTAAGAGGTAATTTTATCTAATTAAAATACTTTAAGATTATGGAATTTTGTTAAAATGTGTTATTCTTATGGGTGTTTATAATTTTCAAAATTAATTTACATTTATCTAGAAATATACTATTTAAAAATATTTAGGAAACACTAATTGAATGCTTATAAGAAAACATTAAATTCTTCACATTATTTCAAATATCTAATAAAGTATATAGTGTGTTGAAAAATATTCAGTAATTCAGACTGTTTCATTTGCTAATACTTTTGCATTGCAGTATTCAGTTAAAATCCATTAGATGTAACTGTCCCCTAATGGTAATAACTTGTCTAAACCAAATTGGGAATGCTTTAATCCAAGAAATATGATATTTAGCTTTTGTTTTAGTGTAGGTGTAATGTCACATTGATAATTTTTATATCCAAAAAAATTTCAAAGAAAGTACATATTAATGTTTTAAGAATTTCTTAATGTTTTTTTGCCTTTTCTCTGTTTCTAATTTTGCACATAGAATGGTCAGTTTCAAGAATTAGATTGGTTATACAATTATAACAATATTGCATGGAAGAAAAATTTAAGTGGAATGCCTTATTTAAAATATTTCTTTTGTTGTCTGTATGCGAAGAATAAAGCCATTGGAAGGCAGCTGTTTGTGCCCACCGTGTATCTTTCAGGGGAAGTAGGCAAAGTGGAATGATCCAGCTCTGTCAAATCAGACATAGTCATGGTTGGGTTTGGCCCTAACTTGGGAATATGTTATAATTTATTTTTTAAATGAATATTTAATTACCACTGTGAGTTTTAAAACTACAAAGTTAAAAGAATTTAAAAATTATTAATTGCAATGGTCCTTTTATAAGTATGATGAACATTAGACAATTGTTTTCCTAACCATTGGTTGTTTGGCTTATAATTTTGAATGCCATGGATGGGAATGTTGAACATTTCACTATTTAAGAACAGTGAAATTATATCATAATCTTGAGTGCTATTGATTCTTGTGTGCTCAAATTCCAAGTCTCTCAAGCCTATAAAATTGGCCATTGTTTACTGTTTCCTATTTGTTTGCACACAGTGCCAGAAAAGCTTAATTAAACACAGTCTGGGTGAGGAAGAACTAAAATAATACTTCATATTTGAAAAAAATATATACAAATAGTAAAAAATATTAAGTGATATCAGTCTTTAAAACTAGTTTTCATTTCTTGTATCAAAATTTCAGGACCTATTTGCACATTAGTTAGTAAGGAACTTTTTTTTAGTATACTTATATTTTTAGCAATATTGGAGTATTTGGGATTTATTTAAAAATTAAACAGAAATGATAGTAAATATATTAACCTATAGCACAGTGTAAATATATAAGAAGTCAATAAATATAGTACTGATAAGTTGATATTTGTGCATCTTGTTGTTTCAGCAAAGCCATAGGAAGTGTGAAAACCTGCTGATAAGACATTAAGTTATTGGATGTTTTATTATTTTATTTTTGAGTATAATATAATGGGTAGCTCATTACTGTTTTGTTTTTTTTTAATTAAAGTGATTGATAATTACTAAGAATGCAGGACATCTTTTTGTTGTGTACATATTTTTTTCTCCATATTAGAAAACCTAACATTCATTTGTTAGGAAAGAAAAATGTTTACAGCCTTGATAGCTATCTCTTAGTATATTATTTTATTGTATTTATAGACATTAAAATGTTTGGTGAACTGTTTCATAAAAGACATTTTGGACAAGAACCATATATTTAATTTTATTGTTACTTAATGATCTATTAGAGCTTTTGTTTTGGCAAATACAATTTCATTAAAAACAATTAAGTCTCTTGTGATAGTTTATTTGCAGCTAGGTAGGTAGATAGGATGCGTACATTAAATATTTTTGTATTTAAATCTACAGATTTGTAAGGTGAATGTTCTTTTGTGCTAAATTACAGTGTCCACTTGACATCTGAAATTCTGGGTAGCTCTTGGAATAGATATTTAATCACATTGTTTTAAGATAATATTTGTGATGTGACTAAGTATTATTTGCATATTGGTATGATTTTTTCATGAATTTGGCATATTAAGATGTGTGAATATGTTTTCTTATTGTAGTTAAGGTAGTTAATCTTCAGTATAACATATCTTAATTTCTATATTAAAATGCTTAGAGTATACTTAAAGTATTTTTTTTAGTAGATTGCAGAAAATTAGTGTTCATTAAAAGTGTTTTTATATCAAAATTTTTTAAAAGTTATGACCAACATTTTGGGAGTTAGAGTTTAACAAATACATAATATACAGTGATTTAATTTTTAAAGAACTAATATGTCAACTTTACATATGTTTTTACAAACTTTATAGTGAAAAATATAATATAAAAAGAAGTTAACATTTAACAAAACACCTGTTCCACTTAATACCTGATGGGATTTGATGAAAGCATAGCTCAGATCTAGAAATTAGGACCATTACGTACAATTTGAAATTATTATTATAAAGAATTTGAAATGTGATGGATAAATACAAAAACAATAATTTTTTAGGAAGCTAAAGTGGAGAAAATGATATTGGCCTAATGTTATAACTGATAATTTGTGTTTTTAGTTGGGTTCACAATAGCTTATAAGGTCTCCTGTAGTTTAATAATTTGGTGTGATTTAGTGATTACTGATCTCTAAAACATCAGCAACATACATTTCAATGTGTACTATTTTATGGTCTCTTTTGGTGTGCTGTTATCTAATTTATGATTTGTTTATTTAGGTTGTCATAATGTTTAAAAATGACTACTTGATTGACAAGGCTAAACTACATTGAATCTAGTTTGTGTAATAATGAATAGGCATCATGAACAAAGGAAATGTGTTGTCTTCTGAATCTGAAGATATTCCTTGCTTTTTGGTTCTGATATTTTAATGTTAAAAATCTTAGTTTATACTCAAAGACAGCTGTCGTTTATTTGTATAAACTTTGAATGCCTGCTGTCTAAAAGGTTCTGTACAGTGATGACTAGTGTTTATGTTTGAAAGATAGGGTCATCTTTTAAGTGTCTTTTAGGTTTAATTTATAACTATCACAGAATTTATTGTAGGGGATTACTTCATGAGAAATTAGAATTTAAAATTGATATTGCCATGTAAAATGATTTACATTTCAAATATAATTTTTCTGTTGGAATCTTTTAAAATCTATTTAGTGAGTATTTTAAGAACAGTTTGTCACCAGTTTTTTTCTCTCTTTAGAGGGTCAGGTAAGCGGGATGGATTTTATTGAAAGTCTTAATCTTTCTTAAGATTATAATTTCATTGGATTCATTATGTCATTTTTTATGAATCATTATGTATAATGTTCAGAATAGATCTAGGTGACCTCATTCAAAGAGCTTTCATTCCTGAAGACTCTGTTAAATACATGTCATGAGACAGCCTCATCAGCAAGGTGTGTGTGTTTGCAGGACAGCATCTCAGTTAGACTCTAGTTAGATATTGTGTCTGTTTTGAGATGTTTAAAATGAAGGCTATTTACCTAGTGGCTTTATTCTGCATATCAAAGATAAACATTTCCTAACATTATCAAATCTAAAGTATTATATAGACTTAGAGCTATTAATTTGTTTTTAAGTATTTTGTATATATTATAAAATATTTGGAAGGCATTATATTTTTATTCTGTTGCATTACCAAATGATACAGATTTGCAAGCATAATTTCAATTGTTTGAGAATTCTTTGAGTTTTTAATTAAATTATTTGACTTATTTGAATTAAATAAGTATATGTTTGATGCTTTGTTGCTTAAAGGATTTTTTTTTTTGACAACGTTCCTACTTTGGGGAGAAAATATATCTTTTGTAAATTTCAAGAATGATAGTGAAAGAAAATTTATTGATAGATTTTCTTAAGGTCGTACGACTCTGGGATAATTTTTAGTGTGTTTAACTTCAGCCTGTTAACATAAGAAAACTATTTTGAAATATACTATATTTAATGCAATTTATTTACAGCAGTGTTACTAAAGTTATACATAAATTACACATTTCCACCTCACCACTCAAAAGCACAAAATATTAAATTATAAGTGAGAGAATCTTTATGTTCTTATTAAGATATTTCTATTTTTAGTAACAAATTTAGAAAAAGTAAAACTCAGAACATGACACTCAAGCTGATTTTCTACCCGTCTTCTCCTCTAGCTGTCATAGCTCTACATAGATTCTAAAAAAGATACATGAGAGTTCTTTTTTTGAATGTGTTTATTTTCTTTTTACTTCAGTAATAAAGTGGACTTGTTGATGTGTTGTTTTAATAAGTTTTTTTATTATTTTCCCCTTTCTGATGAGCTGCATTTCAGCCTTATTAATTGATCATTTCTAAAAATAATTTATCATTCTTTTTTACTTTTTAAAAAATTTATTGGGGTGACGTTGGTTAATAAAATTATGTAGGTTTCAGGTGTACAATTCTATAATACATCATCTGTTTATTGTATTGTGTGTTCACCACCCCAATACAATAAACAGTCAAGTCAAGTCTCCTTTCATCACCATTTATACCTCCTTTCCCTTCTTCTACCTCCCACAAACACCCTTTCTTGCTGGTAATCACCATACTGTTTGTGTTTATGAGGATTTTTATTGCCCCCAACCCCTTCACATTTTCCATCCAGCCCTGAAACCTAATCTATCATTCTTGATTGATTTTTAGAAATATTTCTCCTAGTGAACATAATAATATATTGCATGTTGAGTATCCTTTTTTCATAAAACTGTAAAAAAATGGAAAAGCTTTTTAGAAAAATATTTTTTTATTCTATTACAGTTGTCTTGATTTTTTCTCCCTTTACCCTCCTCCACCCAGCCCTTTTTTAGATTATGAAAATAAGGAATTAAATTATGTAAATTTAATAATATAATATTTTAAAATTTACCTGTGAAATTGGTGTTATACCTGTCTTTACCTACTATGCAATGCTATGAGACTAAAATAATTTATAGATTTTAGATCATTTTATAAAATATAAATGTTATACAAATACAGCATTTTTCTTATGACTCTTGTCTTTCTTGCCTCATTTTAAAATCAGGAAATGAAATAGGCATATTTCATCACTCTTGTACGTTATTATTTGAGAAACTGAATGTAAATATTTACCCTGGCTTTTTTCTTTGTTGTGCCTAATTCCTGGGTAGTATGGTCAGACTATTTAACTTTCAAGCAATGTATTAATCTGAATTACTTTTGAAACATAGAAGAAGTAGTACAGGGAGGGGCAAGAGTAGGTTTACAGTGGTGAGTACATGAAACAGTTTATTCTTGCATTATTTATTAATAATTGTATTATTTTCCATATGAATAACTGTAAACCTACTTTTGCCCCCATCCTGTATTCAGGTGAAGAACAAAATTTAGGGTTGAAGTAAATATTAATATGGCATTTGGAACAAAACATGCGCTAACCATATGAGTAAAATGTTAAATTATAAATTAGTTCCCTTATTGTTCTAGTTTCTGAACTCATTTATGGGATAATCTTAGGAATTTTCTGTTTCATACTTATTTTTAAAACAAATCTGGTCTTTGTAAACAATTTCTAAACTTAATTATACCATTTCAATATTTGCAGACAATGCAAAGTCCATGATTATTTTAGAGTGTATTGAAGTAGGTTTTTTTTGTTTTGTTTTGTTTTTTTTACCACAGTTCAGGAGAAATTATATTCAGAAGATGTGGGAAAATGTTAGCATTTAAGTCTACTCTATTGCTTATTAAATATTGGTAGTATTAAAGAAATGTTTTAAGTATGATCTTCCTTGCCTTTATTTTACACATGTAAATTGTTTCATGGTGAAATAATTTCAATGTAGAAGCATTAGAATATTACAAAGAACTCATATACCCTTTACCTAGCTTTATTAATTTTTAATGTCTTTCCACAAATCTATTTCCCATCGTCCTCTATTTTGATTGCAAAAGCATACATTTTCTTTATGGTAACTATTACTAAAAATTTTATTTTTAGATCATTTTATATCAGATTCTTTACTGAAGCTACATAAACCTTTCATTATAAAATAAAATAAAGTGAAAACTGTAAATGTTGAATGTTCAAAATGAGTTTTAGATGTGCTTTGGGACTAAGACTGAGAGGCATTAAATAATTATAATGTGTAGAGTTGTAAATGGTGATATTCACCAGCATGTTTTACAGACTATGTTGTGTTATTGTTATGGAGACTGATGAGTGAAGTGATAATCCTTATCTTAGTGGTGTGTACAGGAATAATAGAAATATAATATATAATATATTATGCATATAATATATATTATGTCTTAATAATATACTGTGGCCTATGTTTAATCCTTCTTTTGCCACTATCCAATTCTTATGAAATGTAAATGAGCAGGATAGTTTAGTATAGCTACTAAGGGTATATTTTGCCATTGTTAGCTTGTTATAAAAGAATGACAGAACTAGGTCTGTCTTAGTTTCTAACACAGTGATGGACTTCTATGTGGCAGAGGTAGTGCCAGAATTAAATGGCCTTAAGCTTCTGCTTTTTAAAGATAATTGGCCTATCGTTTCCAAATTGAATTATCTGTTCCCAAAGGATGTATATCTGGTCCAGGTGCCCAAGACAGGAAGTAAATGTAAGTGCAAGGCAGGACTCATTCCAGAGGACATGTGATCCCAGGTACTTACCTGAATAGAAGGGCTTGTATGTACATCAATATTGTTGGAAGGACTACTCATCAGGTAGAAAGTTGGAATAGATGAATTCATATTTCTAACAACTTGGAATTGTCTTATTTATTCATCATCTTTTCTTAAAAATTTCCTCTCTATTAAATGGATAAGAAGTGAAGAAGAACCAAAAGTGGAGGTTGGAAGGAGAAATAAAAGCAGCATGAGCACTGGACAATCACATCTTTAGTAACTGAGATTTGGCCATATGTGAAATTTTCATCTTCATTTAAAAATGTGACAGAAATGATCAGTTGGAGTTTATAATTGATTAAATTTACATAACAGTTTTATTTTAGATGAGTAACTTGGGTCTGACACAAAAGACTCTACCATTAGCTTATTATGGTGAAATGGTAAAAGAATAAGTTTTAACTACTGAAATGAATTATGAAGTAACTTAGAAGTTGTTAATATTGAAGCGTTTTAATTACAGAGGCCTTACACAAAGAATGTACATTTGTGAATATGTTACACAAAGTAATAGGTTGGTCTGCAAATAATAATGGAGTAAAAATCATCCTTTGTTTTTCCTCAAAATACTGAAAAATTTATAGTTATATTTCTAAGGTCAGAAAAAATTTTACTTTATTACCTATACTTTTGAAAGTAACAAATTTAGAGTTAGAGTAGTAGGCTTTTTCCTCTTAGGTTTTAAAAGGCTCTTCTGCTGAAACTTAGGTTTATAAAAGTTTCTTTGCTCACACTTTGGCATTCGGGCAGTGTCATAACATGTGTGACTGCTTAAGGAGGAGATATGTGTGAAATTACTTTCAACCCACTGTTGGGTTGCCTTCCAGCAATGGCTTGGACTACTACAAACAGGCAATCTGCTACTCAGTAAATTTAAGTTGAGAAAAAAAGAGATTCATTTTTTTCATATAGGAAGAAAGGAAATTGGTTTTTTTACATGGAAATTTTGCTATACCAGCAGTGGTTGCATTAGAAACATAGGTTTCATGATACACAAATAAGTAACATTTCAAGATTGATTTCTTAAAGATCCCCCCCCCCCTCAATTGAGTAGAACTGGGAACACTTCTTCCCCCACCCACCCCCTGGTGTTTTTGTAATGGGTCCTTAATCTAGTTTACAGTAGCCATTTACATGAACTATAATGCTAATAGTATTATGAAATTCAGCCACCTTTAATAAAAATGTTTTCATAGAAAAGTATCTTCAGAGCACCAGCTTAGGAAGTCTAAAAGACACAATTCTGTCCTCTTATGGTAACTCCAGTGACCTGGACAGCAGGAAATTGAACAATGTGCTAGCTGGAGGCATAGGAGTGGGTGGTGGGTGTTTGGGACTAGAAAATAGGCTTTCTGGTTCAGAAGCTGAAGGGTTTGACTAGAACTCTACCCAGAACACACTCAGCATTCCTTGACATTGGGCCTTTATCTCTTTTTCTTCTCTTCCATAGGTTCATTATTCATTCACCTCTTATCACCTGTTTTTGTTTGTTACTAGGATTTCTTTCCACTTCAACTGAAGACACAAAATAGTGTTAGCATTTTTAGTCTTTTCCTGTTAACAGAGCAAGTCTGTCTTTTTTGAGGTTTTCTAAGAGTTGACACAAATAACAAATGGAGAAGGAATAGAAAGACTCTTGTGGAAGCAAGTAAAGATTTGAGTGGTGGATTTTTTGGAAGCCCAGAAACAGAATGCCATTTTCTGTGTGTTTAGAAGAATACTCAAACTTCCTTGGAGCATTTCCAAGGAAGAACATGAAGGGGAATGATAATAAAGAGTATGTGAAGAAAGTGTAGAAAAGTTAACTTTTCTGCAGTGGGGAACCGAAGATAGAATGCAGTAATATTCTATGTCAGTGCTTACTTTTCTCTGATTCCTTTTCCCCTTTCAGTCCCAAATTTAATTTCTGTTGATCTGTTCCTGAATTATTCCCTACTTGAAGCCAGAATGGCAATGGCTGGACTTATTTGAAGTTTGCTGACAGTTGGAGAGGAAAGGAGGTTAAGTCTCAACTGGCAGCAGCAGATAAGTGAAGGAAACCATCTGTAGACCTTTCAGCCTTGGGCTATGTAGAACATGTGTGTAAGTAAGGGATGCTTGAGAGTCACATATTACTTTTTGTTTAAAATAAAAGAAACAAATTGTACACAGTGATGCTTATGTGATGGTGCAGTGGTGCAACGGTGATGGTATAATGGTTGTCTAACATGGCAGCAAGAGCAGAACCCTGCAATAAAATTGAATATATTTCCTAATACACATAATTAATTAACTTTTGAGTAGATATCTCTAAATTATTTTTTGAAACAGTTTAAAAAATGTCTGAAAGTTCTAATGAAGAACAATTTTAATAAGCACTTTACTAGAATATTTTAAATTATATATATTGTAACCACAGTTAGGTTATTTATTGAAACTACACAGTTTAAGTTGGCAGTTTCTGACATAATTGTACATTTTGAGATATAGATAGACTACCAGGATTATTAAAAGAAATAGGGTAGCAAATTTGAATTAGGATTTTTAAAAAAAAGGTCTCCTGGAGCAAAACAGCTTTTACATTTTGTAATAAGGAGAGAGTTGGGTAGAAAAGGGATGAATAGGTCATATATTTTAAGGTTGAGGGTAAGTTGATAATAGCCTCACTGTCCTTTTGCAGTTATTAAAGAAGTTAGTCCACCCAAAAATCGTAGATGTTTTATGAGACCTTGCAACTATAATGTTAAATAAAATTATTTAAAAGTAGCTCTTAGTGCTGAGGAATTTACCTGTCTTACAAAACCTTAAATATTTAATTGATAGGATACTTTGCATTTTATAGAAATATTCAATTTTAGAAAAAAATTTAGTGATATTTAAGCATCTATCCTATAGTAGTTGTCACTGAAGTATTGGATACAGAATATTTTTGTCTTATATAAGTAGATGAGAGGTAGAGAATTTTTAAATTTTGCTTTATTTTTGCTTTATTTTGCTTTTTTAAATTACAAAGCCAATACATCGTCACTAAAGAAAGCTGGGAAAACACAATGCATAAATGGCAGAAATCACAAATTATCCATAATCCACCACTCAAAGACAGACCAATCACTGTTTATACCTGAGTGAGTGTTCTCATTTTTCCATGTAAATATAATTTGTATTTTCCAAAAATGTTATACTTTATATATTGCTTCACTAATTAGTATATTTTGAACATTATTCCATAGTAATAAATAATCTGATAGACTCTTAGTGGCCAGGAACTATGTATCAATCAGTTTATTTGATATTTATATCATTTCTCTTTTGTTGCTTTTTATGTTATGTTATAATGAATATTTTTGTACATACGTCTTGTTAGGCATCTTGATTATTATTATTTTTTAAAAGGGTAAATATAACCCCTTTTTGAAAGTAACACATTTTTGAGAATTAGTGTGGAAAAGTATATTTTAAAAAAACATTTTACTTATTTATTTTTAGAGATGGGAGAAGGGAGGGAGAAAAAGGGGGAGAAACATCAATGTGTGGTCGCCTTTTGTGTGCACCCTATCAGGGACCTGGCCTGCAACCCAGGCATGTGCCCTGACTGGGAATTGAACTGGTGACCCATTGGTTCACAGACTGGCACTCAATCCACTGAGCCACACCAGCCAGGGCTGGAAAAGTATTTTCAAAGTGTACATTTTTAGAGTTCTTCCCATTACAGAATATACTTTTTAACAGTTTGGTTAGTTTTCTTTTAGACTTGTTACATATAGATACAGATATAAATTTATTTATTTTAATACAGAAAATGAATCATAATAATTATTGTTTTGTGTTTTTTCTTAAACTATTTCATATGCATTATTCTATGTCAGTAAATACAGATTACACCATTATGTTTAATAACTATTTTGTGTTCCATTGTACTTATGTGCTATGATCTATGTACCTGTATTTATTACTGCATATTTAGGTTGTTTCTGATATTTTAGTGTTTTATAAACATCCTTGTAATAATTACCTAGTACCATGTCAGTTAAAATTATTTTTTTCTTTTACCCCTCCAATAATTTCCTGGGGACATATTCTGTAAGTGAAATTTTTGGGTCCAGAGGGTATTTGCTTTTAAATTTGTTGCTTTGGCTGATTACCCCTTCAAGATGAATAGTTGTGTCAGTTTGTGCTCTCATCCACAGAATACGTTAGTGCTCTTTTCCCTGTACCTGTTCTGAACCATTTGTTATATATCTTTTAATCCCTTAAAATCAGCAAATGAACAGTTATGCTTTAAAAAAATTAATGATACCTGGTTTATTCTCTTTTCAAGCAAGTTTTCTCACTCATTGAAGGTAAAGGATAGAGGAAGTTAATTCCGTTCTAAGTAGCAGCTAGAGGTGCCACACTGCTCATTCAGATTCTCCTAGTAGTTAAGCAATTTTGTAGAATAATTACTTATATATAATATACAAGGGAGGTTGCCTCCTAAATTAAATTAATATTTCTGCCACAGTTTCCATAATGCAAAACCTGTTTTGACTGCACAATATATTAGCAAGAGTTGATTGTATATAATATTAAGGAGGCTGATTTGGTTTGAATTTCTGTTCTAACTCTTACTACCCACATGATCTTGGGCAAGTTACCTAACCTCTTTGAACCTCAGTTTTTCTAAACTGTAAATTGACATTTTCCTTATAGAATTGTTGATATGAAATAATATATATAATATTCTTAGCACAGTGTCTATACATTCTAGGCACTCAAGAAAATGAAAATCACCATTTGTTATTGTCATTGTTATTATTCTACTAGTACTGTTTCTACTCCAACCACTATTATTACTTTTACTATTAATAGAATAATGTTCTTTCTAATTCCTTAATTTTAGTTAATAAAAAATTTCAAATAGAGCAAGATAATAAGAAATCTAGTAGTTGGAATTCCCTGAGGTAGATGGGGTAAAAATAGGGCAAGGTCAAGTTTCTGTCAATTTATAGGAACAACAGAACTGAGAACGTGATTCTATAAAGCACTTTCACTGACATCTGATATATAAGAAATCATATCTTATTATGTCTTCCATAGCACACTAGTTAAATGAGATAGTTATGTTGTAAAACACATACATGTATGGATGGAACTCAAAGCAAAATGGAGATACTTATAAAACTTTCAGTGGTCATCTTTTTCTCTAGTCCTTGATAATTTACAACATATCTCAAAAGAAGCAATTTTTTATTACAGTGAATATAGCTTCATGGGCTAAGATTAAATGAATTTGTTATACAGAGTATTTTGTCCAACAGAACTTACTGTTAGTGTATCAGCCATGCACCTTTCTGCAAGGATATATCATATCAAGAATCAGAGGTTGATATTATATGTAATAAGATAGGATTTTAATTATACTACAAAAGAGTTAACAGCCTAGACTAGTTAACCAAAGGTTTATTATTTAAATTTAAAGCTTTTAAAAAAGCCAGTTTTTCTAAAATATCTTTTAAAAGAGAATATATTAAAATAATGAGAAAAGAATATGTATATATTACTGGTTCAAGAATATGTATATAATCATCAATAACATTGCTGTGTTATACACAGTGCTACATTCACACTCGGGGATAATTGAAAGGGTTACTTGACCTGGTATTGGGTTTCATGATGGATACCAAAAACAATGTACCATATACCATAAAAAGAAAGTATAAGAACCAAAATATGACAGGGATTGAGGAAGGCATAATCATTGTAGTGAATTAACATATTTAATGTTATAAGGCAATTACTAGTGTCAATATTTTGGATTTTTTATAAACTTACAAGTTCTTTATTATATAAGACCTTCCATTTGTACTCAACTTCAAATACTGAGACTCAGCACTCTGTGAACACTGTGATGTAAAATTGGAAGCCTTATTCCCTATACTGAGAATGATAAAATACTTGACAAATTATGCAGTGAAAAGACCCCCCACTTAAAAGAAGTAATAGCCTGATTCAATACCTTGTTCCAAGATAAATTGTAATTCAAACATTTAATATTTGAATCCAACACTCTGCATAGCACTTTACATGTTTTAACTAGTTTAATTATCATAGCATCCTTATTGCATAGGTACTGTTATTATCCTCACTTTACAGATGAGGAAACTTGAAGCTCAGAGATGACAGCTAGTACATTTCAGGGCTAAGGTTGGAATCTGGGCAGTATGGCATCAAAATCCGTGTTCTTAACCACTTCTCCGTACTGGCTTTAATATAGCAAATTGTTTTGAATCTAATGTTTTAGACCTAAAAGTAGTAAAAAATCCTCTTGTAGACCTATATCCTTTAATAAGTTATATCAAATGCATAACCACTAGTTTCTTTCTTACTCATTGACAACATCACAAAATTTAATTTTCAGTACTATTTGAGGCACTGGGAAGTATATTTTCCCTATCTAAATACTCACAGAATAATAATAAATACATGTACATTTTTTCAAGAATATGGATAGAAATTTACCCTCATAATAAAAAGATCCTTAAAAAATACACCAATTCATATATTTCTCAGTTTATGTAAACAATTGTGGATAAGAGTTAAAAATTCAAATGTAATGGCTATTGGATATTGGAGTCTGCTCTTAGTGCTAAAATAGTACCTTAGATCAGCATTATTCTGTCAGTAAAGGTTCTAATAGTGGGTTCTGATAAATATTTATTGGACCCAAACTTGGCAGGGTATTTTTTTATGGGAATGGAAACAATCAGATATATTGCATAATAAATGTCATTATTATTTTAAGGAATTTTAGTTTCAGAACTAGATAGGTAAATGTATGGATGTTTCTTTCTGTGGAGATTGATCAAAACAATTGCAAAAGGACTATCCAACAACTGCTTGAGTTCTTATTTAAGCTACTCCTGGCATGCCAGGACTGCTGAATAATTCTCTTAGTTTTAGCCTTTATGTATATTTTTCAGTTCAAACTGAGCATGACCAAAACTCAATTGGACTGAACTTGTAATCTTACCCCTCTTCTTTCAATGTATTTTTCTTCTGTGTTCTCATCCTTGGATAAAACTTGTCAGTGGTTTTTCCACTCCTTGAAGATAAAAGACCCCACACGTCTTAGAATGTTTGGCAATATCCCTGTTGGCCTGACTTCTGCTTAGGAAGCTTTGTTTCTCCTGTGCCCTTACAAACCTGCTCTGTCTTAGTGGAATCCACATGTGGTTTTCTGAGTATGCCGTTTGCACTCACTTCTTCCTTCCCTAAATTCTTTTTTCCCTCTTTTCCACCAGGTTTATCTTTTAAGACTTGTTGATTTATGAAAGCTTTATGAGGTAGGCATTATCTCCCTGTTTTTCACATGGAGAAATTGAAGCTTAGAATGGTACTTTCTCAAGAACTGATCAGATTCTTCTATTGGGAATTAGAAATTGGGAAAATAAATCAATTCCTAATAGAAAAATTTTCTTCTTATTTTATTCTAGAGAAAGATCAGGAAAAGGTAATGAGACCTTGCCCCACAGGGGAAGTAGCTTTTTTTAATTGAGTGTGTATAAATCTAACGTATGGAGTAACAGAAAAGAAATATTGAGTGTGATAGGTAGAACAACCAAGTGAAGGAGAGAGGGTAAGAGCACTCTTGGTGCCTAGATCTTTTCATTCTTGTGTTGATAATTAAAAGACACTTTCTTTTCCCTGAGTTTATTTGAGTTGATTTTTTGTTTTTGGCAACTTAAAGGGCAAAAGTAAAACAGAAGTATATATTTGTGTATATTTGCTTACTTTCCACTAAGTTGAGGAAACCTTCACTGAAAGGTGATTGTATTTCCCAGGTTTATTTATGAATTTGATTGAAATCTGGAAAATGGTTTCTCATGAAAACTATAAATGAAAATTTTATTTTTTAAGTTAGGTTATGTTGAGTTTACCTTTTGGGTTGAACTATTATTATAATGAAGTAAAAATAGATAACACCATTGAAATATGATTACTAAAGCAAAATCAATAATTGAGATTAGGACTAAAATAATTCTCATATGTTGATACTTGAAAGAAAACAGATTTAATCAAAGAAGCATAAGGTAGTGGATATAAATTTTCATGGAAATTTTTAGCAGCTTCTTATTTATTTAATACAACTGTCCTGCAGTGTTTAGTGTCCATGGTAGATTGTTTTGGGCTAAAACTAATAAAATTAAAAGGGATGAAGATACATGTCTTTGGGATGTGAAAAGCATGGGACCAAATTTACTCTGTTCAGTGCTTCTCAAACTTCTTGGTCTGTGGACCTCTTTATACTCTTAAAAATTTTGCAGGACCCCAAAAAGCTTTCGTTTATGTTGTTGTATTTATTGGTATTTTTGCATTGGAAATTAAATATTAGATATTTTGAATATATAAGCATACATTTCATTTGTCATCAGAATATTATTACAGGTCATATAGTTTCTGAAAAACTCCACTTTATGTGAGATCAGAGAATAAGAGTGGAAAAAGCAGTTCACATTTTGTATTATTATACTAGTTTGACCTAGCAGATACCATCAACAGGTCCTGGGTGCGAATCCCTGGACCAAATTTTGAGAACTACTCTTTTAGTTAAAATACTACTGTTGTTTTGAAACTATTTTAATGTGAGAAACCTTTAGCTGAAGTAAAAATAAATAGTCTTAGGAATTCATTTACTATTTTATGTTGAGCAAACTCATCCCTCTTAAGTTCAGAGTTACTTTCCACAGTGAAAGGATTTTGATTTGTCTTTGTTTGTAGTTAGTCTTACATTGGAAGACCAGAATATGAATAAAAGGAATGGGTCGCTGATAGTGTGTATGTTTGTTTGAAGGTAATGATCAAATCAAATGGGATTGATCTGGTACTAGAAACGTGGTTTAGGTGGCTCATCTAGTGGTGATCATTTTGCTTGCTGTTTTCAGCCAAATATTATGGGTCAGTGTATGGCTGTTATTTGAGCCCTATGCTAGGTAATTTAGAGACCACAGTAAGTAAAGGGACAATATTTTAAAGCATTCTTATATATGAGAGAATCTCATGATCCTTCAGATTCTTAGGAAGAATGCTTATATTAAGACTACAGCATTTTGTGTTGTTACTAACACTCAACTGAATCTGAACCAGACACTTGAATATAGTGGTGAAACTGTACAAGTCTGTGTACAACTGTTTTCTGAAAATGGTAGTATTTGCAGCTTTATGTGTTAGGTACTCTGTTTACAAAATGAATACAAATCATTTTTTTACATTGAGTTACATGTTAATTTAATTGTGACATTTTTGGCTTAAAGTTCTGTGGTTTTTTAATAAAATGAAAAATTATTTTGAATTATGAATTATCACTGATTTGTCTTTCAACATAGGATTTTTTCTTAAAAAATGAAACATATCTATATATGTTTTCATGGGTTACATTGTAGAAAAAACTACTAGTGTATATATAAGGGGTCTACATCATTACCTAAATATATTTTATATTAAAATATGCCACAGAGTATAATCATTCTGTTCCTTAAAGTGTTATTTAAATATAGTAAAAATCACTTAAGTTAATAAATGAACATATTTTTTAAATGGTTAAATTAGGTTGAAGGTTTTGATGAGAAAATCATTATCTTAAAATTGTTTTCTTAGTATAAAATTATCAGGCTTTACATGTAGACTTAATTTTCCAAGACTTCTTCTCTCAGGCCAAGGCAATGATAAACTAAGTTTACTTTTTTAGAAGGGTGAATTTGAAAGTGGTTATTTCCTTAGGCTAATGGCTCATTTAGTGAGGCTTCTAATTCTAAGACTTAGTTGAGATAGGAAAAAATATGTATTTATAACTTTCATTTTGGAATTTTCTTTGAAATAGTAATTTTATAAACCAAAGGTGAACCTTCCGTCCACTTTTTTGAGAGAAGTTACTCTTCAGTTACATTATATTCATTTATTCATGGAAGCGTTTTTGACTAGTGATGATTTTATATCCCTACAGAGATAATCATTACATTATCTTTGTAATGTAATTTTTTAGCATAAATGTTTGTTTTTCCTTGGATGTGTCAAGTTAGTTACACTGATGACATTTGTATTGTCAGCTAATTTAGCCTTGACGACCTGCTTTATTGATTGGTCCAAATTTGTGGCATGTTTTTCAGAAAGACTTATGATGGGTTGGCGCACAGAAATGTTACATTCCAATCACGACATGAGAAATGGTTGGATTGCCTGTCTTACTAGGAGGTATTCTTAAAGTTAGTTATCCTGTTATAGTATATCAATGCTTAGATCTCCCATTTAAGAATGAGAAATATCTGGATTTTGTTATTAGCAGAGTTTACAACCATTATAAATATTTTAAAATTCATAGAAATTTTCATTCTGGGAATTGGTGTGCTGAACACCTTTGGATTCCAAATTTTTGATGGTTCTCCTAAATAGAAAAATCATGTCTCTTAGTAAATAATTATTAACCTACCCCATTTACACTGATAACATTTTACAGGAATAATGAAGTTTTTCAGTTACAGTTAATACGAGAATGAGTATTATTTCTGCAGTGTTTGTCCTTTTTTAAAAGGCTAGATCTGTGGTATTTCAACTAAAAATAAAAGTGCAAAACTTGCCACAATTAATTTCAGTTGCGTTCAGATAGTAGTTAACATAGTATTTACGTCTTTGCCTAAATGTAACTTCACATGCTGCATAAGAAAAATGTAAGAAACTTGCAGCATAGATAAACTGCAGAAATTGTGTGCTCTAAGAAATTTAGTAAAATTGCTAGCTTAAAATCTTTTTGCAATTCAAATGTCAACAGTTTTACCTGAAAAAACTTGTTTATTTTGAAAATTCCCTTTATTAATATGCATTTTTAAAGCTCTTGAACTCATCTTACATTTTTATCACTTAATTCATAAGTGATACATAAATATGTGCCCCTCCATTATAGAAAACTGAGCAAAAAGGAAAACCAAAGGTCACAGAATTTTAATAAGTGGTGGAAATAGTAGAATTCACAGATCCCTTAGTTTTATCTGTGCCATTTCTTAAATTCAGTAGTTAACAAAAATGCAATGAAAAGCTACAATTAAAATGCTATAGTGGTTACTCCATGAGTCAATTTTATTTCAGAGAAAAAAACTTTATATGTCTGTTAGCTTCTATTATTTTCATGGATATGTGTACTATATAATTATTGACCATCTTTTAAGTTCCTGTTTTGAACCATAAGCATATATATACATATTCTTTAATATTCATTTTACTAATTATGATTTGATTATAAAAATCATGTGAGTCATTAGTTTTTTGAAATTAGCAGAACTTTACCCTTATGTATATAAAATAATTTCATATAGATATTTATTATGTCAATCCTAGGTAATAAAAATGTAGCCAGAAGTATACATCTTTATTTTCTTTCTCTTTGTTGCCTCCTTTTTTTGTGTAAAAGAAGCTAAATGAGTTATTTCATAGTGATGAATAAATATCAGCTCTATGAGCTACCCTCCAGGTTTTCCGAAATTGCTATCATACCAAAATAAAACAAAACAAAAGTCCATGTAATGAATACATCTCTTTTGTATACAGAGGATTGTTAAACATATTTATTGGACAGTAAAAAAATATCCATATGGAGATAATTAACACAAAAGAAACATCTTTAGTCGTTAATTTTTAACAACAGTAGATAATTTGGTACACATGTTTAATTAAAATCATTATCTTTATTTTGGAAGCTTTTAATATACAATACCAGAAATTATACATGGAAAAAAATCACAAATCTATTTTTCTCAAAATTGGGCCTCTTTGAACAAGTAGAAGAGAATGTGTGTCTCTGTATAAGGAATCCTTTATTTTAGATATTTGACATAGCCAATTATTAAAGGATATATATGTATATAATATATAAATGATATAGGTGTGTTTGTTTCTCTTCTTGCTATAATTTCTTAAAATCAGATGGCATTTTTTGGTATTGAGTGAAACTTTTGAAAATTATTTTAGTATTTAAGTCCCTAAAATTGTTTCAATCAGAGCTATAAATATGAAATCATTTAATCAACAGAAGTAATGATTAGTTTAAACTGTTTTTAAAAATCTCATGTGAGAGCCTGATATGTTTTCATATATTTCTGGTTTTAAAAATTACTGTTTTGCTTTTGCTTTTTCTTGTGAGTGTAAAGAGGTAAGGAAGAGGTTGTTTGACATTTGCACTTTTTTTGTTGAAATTGTAATGCCTGAATTTGGAATTATTTTATAATTCTAGTTGATAAATGAAGGAGATTTACTGTAGAAAACATTTGGTTCTATAAACATCCATTGGTAGGTTTCAGGTGCAACAGAATAAATATGAGAAATTCCCAGACACTCTTGTTGTCCAATAAAATATCACTAGCCAAAAAAAAAAAAAGAATTTACAGATTACACTGGGTAAAAATGGTGAAGGGATTAAGAAGTACAAATTGGTAGTTAAAGAATAGTCATGGAGATATAAATTACAGCACAGGGAATATAGTCAATAATATCATAATAACTACATCTGGGTCCACATGTGTACTTGAAATACCTGGGGCAGGGACTACTCTGTAAAGTACTTGATTGTCTAACCACTATGCCATACACCTGAAACTAATACAGAATAATGCTGACTGCAAACTGTAATTGAACAAAAAAAACAGAGAAAAAAATAAATGCGATGTGGGATCTTAGAAAGGATCTTGGAACAGAAGAAAAAAGCATTAGGGGAAAAAGAAATAAGGTCTGTACCTTAGTTAATAGTGTTTTCTAATGTTAATTTTTAAGTTTTGAAAATTGTACTGTGTCTATGTACATTGTTAATATTAGAGGAAGTGGGGTTTGAAGTTATATGTAAACTGTGTCCTATGTTTGCCACTTTATATCAAGTCTGTAATTACTACATAGTAAAAGGCTTTTTAAGTACAAAAAATTACAGATTACACAAACTCAAAATTGTAATAAGAATTTCTCTGTGAGGGTGGTCACAAAAGTTTCATTTTCTGAAGCTTTTAAGTATAGGGTCTAACATTTAGGTTCATTTTACCCATCATTTCAGATGTTCTGGGAAGAAATATCTAATGATTTTTTCCATGACATCTACCCTTTTTTTCAGATTCCGACTGACATTTTATCGTGTTATTGTGTTCCACGCTATTTAGTTCCTCCTGGAGCCTTCTGAATTTCACACGCACTGCTTCCACCAGCTCCTGCAGAGTGGATATCTTACCTAGGGATGTAGGCCTTACTGGACAAGCAGCCAGTCATGAACAGGAGCAGACTAGCCTTATTCTTTTTCATTTTAGTATTTATATATTTTTGCATTTCAGATATTCATTTTAACAGTTCGTTAAAAACTGAAAGCCAATGAGTTTTCTGTAGGAAATATATGCATGTTATCTTTACCTAAAATGGAAGGATTATGTAGAAATGAGTCTATCTGTTGGTTTTTCTTTCCTTTTTTCAATAACTTCTACATTGTGACTTAAGCATTTTTCTATCTCTAAAACCTAAGTATGTTTTTGCTTTTTAGTATGTATTTCTGTGATGTAAATCTGCTTTTGTAGATATTAAAAAAAAGTTTGAAACTGTTCTGTGTGTGTACGAAATATGCCTTACTGATATTTTGGGTGGGGATAAGAACTTAAGGTTTACTAAGAAAGTAGAAGGGAGCGATTTTCTTAAGAAGCTTTAAACTAGTTACAAATTAGGAATTTATCCTGCATGTCATAAAGCTACCACTGTGCTATCAGTTTAAAAGTAAAGCAAGATTTTGGTAGAATCTTGACTAAACGACTTTTGAAAGTATTAAAGAATTTAGAAAACTGTTACATATCAGACTGTTTTAGAATAGAAACAAAAATTTGGGGCTACATTTTTTAGGTGTGTACTCATTAAAATGAGGTGTCATTATTGGAAGTTAGGTAGTAGAGAAAATAGTACTATATTGTATTATAATGAAATCATGGCACTATGTAAAACTTAGTTAACTTTAAATACTACTATGTAGATCATTGAGAATTTCAATGGAGATATGAAAGAAAAGGCTCTCATTTTATAAACTGCAAGAAAAAAATGTATATTTTAAATGCTGAAATATATATTATTTAAAGTATTGTCTTAAGTTTTCTGTTTCATTTTGAAAACATGAGAACTAACTTAGGTTTTTAATTATGGCTAATAATGCTATGAGTAAACGTGAGTCTGAAAATTAAATGGAATGAATTGGGAATTATAAGACTTCTGGCACTTTAAAGTTCTGTATGAGAGAGTAGCTTACGTTTAGAATTCAGCCAGGCATTGAGCCTTAAGCTATTTTTGCAATTAAAAAATATCATGCTATATAGAAATTTGAATTTTCAAAAATATACTGATTTTGGTTTAGCTGAATTTCATAGTTTTTGTTGTTTTAAAACTAGCAAAGGATACAATGTCAAATATTTCATAGGAATTGTAAAGTATGAGTTCAGCTAGTAAAAATGATTTAAATAGGTTATTTTTTAATTTATAATGGACATTGGAATATTTTTTAAAAGTTTATTTCTGACTTAATTTCTTTTGCAGTACTGAATGTTAATTTATAAAAAATCTTTCAGCAACATTTTGAAAACTGTTTTAGCTAAGTCTTCTCTAGATGAATGGGCAGTTCAGCATCAGTCTTAACATTCTTTTGCAAGGTAACCAAAATTGTCTTCCTGCAATGTAGAAACAGTTAAAATAATGTGTATGCATTGGGCTTTCTGATGTTTGAGTTTAAAAATTTACCATGCAGTTTGAAAATGATTTCATGGTCCGGGAAATACTTTTGGGGTATTTATTTTCTTTATAAATGGAGGTTGAGCACCACCTGTTGGTCAAAGTAATGTACTTTAATTTGTGAATTAAAATCAAAAATTATTGAAGTGATCACAGTGGTTAATTATTGAGGTCTTATATATTATATAATTCTGTCACAATATAGATTTGTTTCTAAGCTTTACTTCATAAAATTTACCAGAATGACTTTATTATTGTAGATTGTAAAATGATCCATCTTTATTACTTAAATTTTCCTAACTTTGCTCTGTACTGCTGAATCATTAGTTATCCTTTCATGGAAGTGAATGGTCTTAACTCCGTGTTTATTTATGAAGTTATTAAAAGAGGTGATTATTTTATTTGCCTTAAGTGGAAATTATCAAAGTAAGGAAGAACAATTAGACATTTTGTATGCTATTGTCTGTGCTAGATTTAATTTTTAAGAAAATCAAATCATTTCTTCTTCTTTAATAACAATTCATATTAAAAAAAGTAACAGTGAATTCTTGTGTTAAAAACAGCAACTACTATTTTTATAATTTTATACTTTTTATGTTGAATGTTTTATTTCTTTTGAAATGGATGCTTACAATTCAAGTAGGCATTAAGAAAATAAATTATTAATTTAAACATGTTAATTTTAATAAAAGATGTTATTATAAACATTAATATAATAACCTACTGATTTTCTCAGAGCAAAGCAAAAAATGTCTGATGTCACACTTGATACTCTCAAACATATTACAATATATTTTCTTTAAGACTTGGTATAGAAGGTGTCTGTGGTAGTTCTTCCATTAATGACTCAAAGTAATGCTAAAGCTGTATCAGTCTTAGGAACCCTCATATATTAATAATGTATAATACGTAAATCAGTGCTTTTGGGTTTTAGGGAGATTGATCTTATTATTTTAAGTCATACTTCCAAAGAAGGAATTACTCCATGCTTAATTTTACATGTGTGAATAAGGCTAAAAGAAAGGAGTTTAAGAATCTTACATTAGTATCTTATATTTCATACCAGAAAGTGACAGATTTTTTAAAAATATAAAATCAAGACTTACAATGTTTGCTATATTAGATTATTTCAAATCATGAATCATATCACAATTCCCCTCAACTCCTGTTGCTTTTTCCACTATCCATTTAATGTTTTCACTTGTTCCTAGTCTTGTAAGTTAGAAACTTCAGACTCAGTCCTGTCTCACATCTCTGCTGTCAAGTTCAGTTTCTAAGCTTTAGAAATGACTCTTGATTCTCTCCTCTCTCCTTATTCCTGCCCTGCATCAGTCTCCCTCATCTCTGATTTATTCCAGAAGCTCTCTGTCATTGTTTCCAGTTTCTTTCTCATTTCACTATTTTCAGTAGTGCTGAAAAGTGTTTTGTTTTTCTACTAAAACAGTTGGCTGGTCATATTAAAAATTCTTCTTTGGCTCTAAGTTGCCTACCACAAGTTAAATATAAATTCCTTAGGATGGCATTCACTGGAACCTTATAATCTGGTTCCAATCTACTTTTCTAACCTTACTGTCTCCCCTTCCCACCCTTTAAACCAAATGTTATCTCTGTGAAAAGTCACTTTTGCTCTACTAGCAACTGGATTATATTATCAGAAGGTCTTCTTATCATTAGAAGCATTGTTGGTTTATATGTTTATAAATAGTTAAGAACTTTTTGAAAGCAGTGACTGTGTGGTAGGTTTGTTTGTTTGAACTTTGAATCCAAGTACAAAGCATAATTCTTGGCACACAAGAGGCTATAAACTTATAGTAAAAAGTATAGACCCTGGGACAAGATTGCCTGGGTTCAAATTCTGCTCCTCTACTTTGTCTCCTGGATCAGTTTACTTAATTTGTCAGCCCCTAAATGTGTTTATATGTGTACTGTGCTTAGAACATTGCTTAGTATATAAATGTTATCAGTTACTGTTTTAAAAATAAAATGAACCATTTACTATGTTAAAATTTGTGAAAGTACACATATTTGAAGCAAAACTCTTAAAGATTTTTTTTTGCAGCAAAATATCACATTTTGAGACTAATTTGAAATATTTTCTTGAATATCTGAAAATCATTTGTTTAAAAGTTTAGTAACTAAGAATCTGTATGTGTAAAGTTTTAGTAAGGCTGTCCTTCAGATTTATAAAAAAGCACACGTGTGTAGGTAACTGTATAAATCTTTTTAAAAAGTTGTTTTATAATATGTTAAAGTAAGGTCACTGATTATTAACCAAAATGTTTTTTTGGAGATGCAAAGAAATATTGTTAAATAAAATAAGAAATATCTTTTTAGTTAGACATTTAAATTTAAAAATGAAGACCTAGGATAGACCTTTATTTACTTATTTTTTAAGATAGGTTGAATATAATAACAACATTAGGTTTTAAAGTAGGACAACTCTGGAATTTTTGAAGTTGTCTTGCCACACACAAGTCTTATGGCAGAAATAGACTTGTTTGTGACTGTTTCCAGTTTAATGCTTTTTCTTTCCTATCGTTTTGGCTTGATTAATTTTTCATCACTTCCAGCCATGTTCAAAGAGATTTCCCTAATTTTCTTTTTCTTTCAGTGGTTTTTGGCGGAACAATGGGTGGGTGCAGAAGGAAATGCCAAGAGAAAAAAAAATCTGTGTGCAATGTGCACACGTGTGTCTGTGTGTGTGTGGTTAAATCTTATTCTATCAGTAAGAGATTCGTATTTAACATTTGGCATTGGTAAGATGAAGGGTAAAGTATCCTTTGGGACATGTGCTTCTGAATCCAGACAGTTCTCCTAAAAAATTCATAAAAACATTCATAAAGAATGAAAGTCACTGAGAAATGTTAATATTAGCTTAGACAGTAAACATGTTTTTAAGGAGCTTACAACTTTTTAGAATTATAAAATGTATATTTCAAACAATAGAGTGAAAGAAATTTGATCCTTTGGTTGGTTGGATTTGTATTTTGTAATCTAGTATCATTAAGTAGTATACATATTGCATAATTTAAAAAATATTAATATTTCTTTCTATGATTGAATGCTAATGTTAGAACATAAGGATGTATTTGACAGTCTGTGTTAGTGTAATATTTTGTGTGTTGGCTTTGGAATTTTTCTTAATGATTGACATACATTATTCCTGAGATAGAGCCTTAATACGATAGTATTCTTAAATAATTTGTGCAGTTCACAGTTAATAATTTAACTGCAAGTGGCTCTGTTTACTTTTTGTATGTTCTTTCATCTTATGATTATAAAATGCACAATGCATTTAACTTCATAAAATACAATATGATTTCATAAACCAGTGTTATTTGGGGGATTTAATTAAGTATTAAAGGTTAAATATCGTTTAAAATCCTGTAATTTTAAAGTTATGGTTTATTGTTTAGTGAATTGCATGTTATTCCCTAAAAGTTGTGTGCTCAAAGTCATGTAGGGACATTAAAGAGGAAAGAAATATTTTAAAATTATTTTCTAGGAATAAAATTATGCTTGTCTCCGTATTTGACAATATCTTTAAATGATTGGATTCACAGTTTTCACACTTTGCTTTAGATTGAAATGCTTTTAATCATTTCTTAAAATTAGTGTAAAATATTTCAGTTTTATATATAACATAGAAATATGTAGTATTTTACTATATAATGCTAATTTCTTATTGCAAGATATAATGACTCCTACCAGGAAATATTTTAAAGTATAAGTGATAACCATATTTTCAGATTAATAAGAAGATAATAGAGATATGCAATGTTTATTCAACAGATTTATCTGTTGTCTAATAAATACTGGCACTATGCTTTATGTTTGGATATTTCCCAATTAAGTGTTATTTAGTAATAAAAAGATATATTAATAGAGAATTAAAATGCAGTGTTATATATGCTATAAGAAGTCATAATTCAGCAGTAACTTAGAACAGTGCTTAAGTCTCCTTGAGGATTTAGAGATTTTTGTGAGATGATGCTTCAGTTTGTTTACATTGAATTGAAGAATATCTCCAGTTGGTAATGGAAAATAAAGAAGGAATTTTAGGTTGAGGAAGCAGTATTTGCAGAGGTGTGGAGGCATTTAGAGAACAGGGCCAGGAGGAGGGGACTGTGGACCAGGAGATTTACTGGAGATACAGGCTATAAAAGCTTATTGGATATTATGCTAAGAATTTTGGATTTTATTCTGTAAGCACTGGTGAGGCATTAAGAATTTTGAGCAGGATAGAATGTACCCACTTATATTTTTGGAGGATTATTCTGGTTATACTGTGGAGGATGAGGGTAGAAGGACCAGTTAAAGAGATTACTGCTGTGGTTGAGGAAAGAGATGATGAATGCCTGGACCAAGGCAGTGGCAGTGAGGGAAGAAGGAGAGGGTATTAATGAGGTAGAGTCAGCCAGCAAGTCTTGATGATTAATTGGATTTTGGAGTTCAGAATTCTTTTAGAGTGTTTTAGATCAACTTCTGTATTTCTAACTTGAGCTGCTACTAACTGATGTGGGTACTAATGGAAAGGATATAGTTTTGAAAAGTGGGGTGGACTTCAGTAGTAAACTTGTCATATTTGAGATGTCAGATGACCCTAACTTAGGAATGTCGAAGGAAGCAGTTGGAGGTCTCAAGATTTGAAAAGATTTGAAAAGTAAGTATACGGGTCCCAAACTCATTTCATCAGATTTATGTTATAATTAGTTAATGACTAAGACACAGGTAAAGTAATGAGAGTGAAAAGAATTTAGAACTTGGGTTAGAAAAATTTTGGAAAAATAAATATCTCTGTATGGTCTCTTCTGAATTTTAAGGAAACTGTCAGGGATTCATTTCTGCTGCCAGTAAATTTTACTAATCTGCTACCAGTTGTCTCATATGATTAATAAAGTTTTCTTAGGAGGAAGGAGAGCAGATGATGACCCAGCTGTTCTAGATATTTACAAATTTAGGGGATTCCTCATGTTAGTGTATATCTAACTCACCAGGGTGGGTTATCTGTGATTTTCTATCACACGTGTTAATGTTTCTCTCTGTTGGTGTTGTCCAATTTATTGGCATCTAATTATTTATAGTATTTTCATTTAGTCCTTTGTGTCTATTTTTTTGGTGTCATTTGTTGCCTCTCCTCTTTTATTTCTGATTATATTCATTTGGGTCCTCTATTTTTCTCTTGATGACTTGATTAAAGGTTTGTCAATTCTATTTATCTTTTTAAAGGACCATCTTTTTTTTTCATGATATTTAGTATTGTTTAAGACTCTATTTTCATTTATTTCTGCTCTGATCTTTATTTTTATTTCCCTTGGGTGGTGGTGGTGTTTTTTCCCTAGTATCTTTAGGTGTAAGAATAGATTGTTTTTTGAGATTTTTCTTGTTTCTTGAGGTAGGTCTGTATTGTAATGAATTTCCTTTTGGGGACTGCTTTGGCTGTAGATGTTGGGTCATTTTGCTTTCATTTATCTCAAAGTATCTTTCGAATACTTCCTGATCTCATTGTTAACTCTTTCATTATTGTGTAGCATGTTATTTAGCCTTTATGTGTTTGTGTGTTTTTTTAGTTTTCTTCTTATAATTGATTTTTAACACCTTTATGGTCAGAGGAGATGCTTGATATGATTTCATTCTTCTAGAATTTGTTGAGATTTGTTTTGTGTTATAACATATGGTCTAGTCCCCAAAATTTACATATTTGTTATAGGAAAAATAGAAAAGTGAAGAGAAATGAAAGAACCGATAATACACATTTATTAAGAATATACTATGGCCCTGGGTGGGTGCCTCAGTTGTTTGGAGCATCATCCCATACACCAAAATGTTGTGGATTTGATTCCTGGTTAGGGTGCATATGGGAGGCAGCCAGTCCATGTTTCTGTGTCACATCAGTGTTTTTCACTGTCTCTGAGATTAATGAACATATCCTCAGGTGATGATTAAAAAAAAGAATATACTATGTACCAAACATTTCATGTGCATTATCTCATTTAACCCACAAAATAACAAACATATAGATACCGTTGCTGTTCCAATTTTGCACATAAGTGAGGCTAAGAGTGTCATTGTTATTAAATAAAGGAGTTGTAGTTTGTCTAACAAATTCTACATCTTTCTCTTTCTGTTTTGGATTTCTGTTCCTAAAGTTGGTATAAATGGCATCAATCGTGAATTTACCAGACATCAATTATTTTTTCCCAATATCCTTTTTGAAGCTTTGTCAGTGTTGATTCATGGAGCTTCATTTCATTCATTTAATTAAAAAATTTTAAGTGTACATAAAAGGTCAAAGTATGTTAGGCTCAGAGTGAAAAATGGATCCCTCCCTCTGTGTTCCACCGAGACAGTTGCTTTCAACTTTTTGTTGTTGATTTCCTCCTTTTATTTATCTCCGTATCCCGCCTTCCCAAATCCCTACTACCATTATCTGACTTTTCAATTCTAATAACATAATGTCTTTCTACTATGAAAGACAATGATTTAGCATTTCCCACCCTTTTCCACCACCATTTTGTTTTCTTTTTTTTCTCTTCCCATTTCTGGTATATTTATATCACATTAGTATGATTATGTGAACACTTTCAACAGAGCTGTGTAATTTACTATGTTCACTTTCTTTTTTCCCTTGTGTAAATTTTATTTAATAACTCCACCTTCATTTGCTTAGTTTTCTTTGTACCACTTACTGATTCTTACCCTAAACTCTGATGAATTATAAATTCTTTTCAATGACTAAACTAATACATAAACACAGGGAGTCAGCCAAAATGTTTTTAAAAAATCAGTGAATTAGGAAGTGGCATCAGTGATTTAATCTTTAAGTTGGTATCAAAAAAATAGATCAGCCTCAATGATGCCAGCCCTGTGCTGATCCCACAAACACTGAATAGATATTTAAAGAATTATTGGTTCATAGGGGTGCCCTAACCTCCTCCTCTATTTTTACTCATTCAACAGACATTGATCATTCACTGAGTTAAAGGAATGTAGAGAAAGGTATAGAGGATGTAAATATGTAAAATGCATGGTTTCTACACTTAAATTACTTATTGTAATCAGGATAGGGAAGCATTAGAGGCAGTAAAATGCAGTGTGTATGACATGTCATGGCTTTGAAGTCCAATAGTCTAGTGTTCCAATCTTGGTTCTGCAATTGTATTTTGGGAAAAGTTTCTTAAACCCTGAGTTCCAGCTGCATATATAAAAACTTAGATAATTGTCTTGCAGTGTTGCCTAAGGGTCAAGATAATCCTTAAAGTAACAATCATATGACATACAGGTAGATATTCAAATATTTTGAGAACTCTTGGTCCTATTAGAATTATTGTGAAAGATACATACATTCATCATGAGAAAATTGAGGAGAAAAGCCTTTGTACATGTCTTCCATTTTGTAAAACTTGCACAAAGAGGAAAGTAAATGCTGTGCAAAATCTTAGTGAGAGAATTTATTTCCAGATAAGAGAGGTCAGGGAATTCTTTTTGTGGATAAACAGGCATTTTAAAAATCATTCCTAAATGCCCATCAATAAATGAGTGGGTCAAAAAAATGGGGTACATTTACTCAATGGAATACTATGCAGCAGAAAGAAAGAACTCCTACCTTTTGTGACAGCACAGATATAACTGGGGAATATTATGCTAAGTGAAATAAGCCAGGCAGTGAAAGACAAATACCATATGATCACCCCTGTGAGAGAAATCTAATGAACAAAACAAACAAAAGAGCAAAATAGAACCACAGGCATGGAAACAAGGGATAGGCTGACAGCGAGCAAAGGGGAGGGGTAAGGGGATAATGGTGGAAAGAAAGGGAAAGGACTAGTCAGGGAACATGTGTGAATGACCCATGTACATGGACAAAAGGGTAGGGATTGACTGAGAGTGAGGGGGGGTGGGCTGGGTGGAGGAGAGCAAAGGGGGAAAAATTGGGACAACTGTAATAAAATAATATTTAATCAAAGAAAAAGAAAAAAACCATGCTCCATATATCCTAAGATATACATTTTCATGTTTCAACATCTCTAAAACAATGTATGCAGCAGCGATATATCAGTTTAACTGACAACACTTTTTCTTAGTGGTACATAAAATGATGCATCTTAGATTCAGTGAAGTATAGGAGATAGGGATGAGGGGAACTGAGAGAATGGCAATACCAAAGACATGGTCCTGGGTTTCTGGGGGCATGAATGTTGGCATGCATAGTCCTGCAGAAAGTTTAAGGTAAACGACTTGGGGTGGTGAACACACAAAATAATATACGAATGATGTATTACAGAGTTGCACACCTGAATCCCACATAATTTTATTAACCAATGACACTCCAATAAATACAATGAAAAAGAAAGAAATGAAAATACAAAAAAGAAAGTTTAAGGGGACATTTATTCTCTAAATCCAATAAAATCAGGTAGTAAAAACAGATTTTTCTCATTCTGTAGTTAACTAGTTTGGAAGGAAAACTAGAGTAAGCTGCTAGCTTGTTGAAACTTTCCTCCAGTTTAGTGCTGGCAAAGGTTTCAGATTAGATGAATTTAAGAAGTGATGAAATTCTTAGAGATTTAAAGAGCATAGGTGATATAACTCCTTATATAGAAGAGGGAATGTCAGTTGTAAAGCAGTGTCATGGCTCTGTTTTCATTGATATAAAGACATTTATTTAAAGTAATTCTTAGTTTAAGTGAAAACATGTTGTAATGTTTAAAAGCAATTATAATGAAATTTTTATATAGAGATATCCAAGGTGCAATCTAAATTTATATTATATGAAAAAGTCATTTCTAATTGATAGTGGAAAAAAATTAACCAGAATATTCTAGTTGGCTTATTTTTTATGTTTTTTTAAATGAAAGCTTTCTGTTTCTGACATTGCAGAGAAGACTTTTCACATAAATAACCTCCCCATAAATCATTCAAAATGTCTAAGTAAGGTTCTGAATAATAATTTTTTTGAGTAGTCTGCAAATGACATCTCAGTCATTAACTACTTCAGGATGATAAAAGCATTTTTCTAACATTGAGCTTTACTCAAAAGTCTTAACTTCAGATTGTCATATGCTGTTTATAGTGTTGTATTTGACCTGTTTTTTAGATATCTGTTTCTTTTTCTTAGTAAGAAATTTTACTTAGCTTGTCAGACATCATTATAAATAGGGGGATAAAAATCTTTGTGGTAGATTGCAGTATTTTATACTGAGCATTATTGATCCATAAAGACTTAACAATATATTCTAAGGTTGTCATTGCTAGAAAGGACTGAGGAAGGATTAAGAAACTACATTGACAGAAGTCATCATTTTAATGACAGGCAATTTAGTTTGAGGTAACTGAAGCAGGGAAAAGTGCAATCAATCATCACAGCAAGGATTTTCAAAAATGTTTACCAGCCTATAATGAATGTTGTGTAGATCATCGAGGTCATTTGATAGCTTCTCTGAGAGTAATGTTTTCATATTCTAACAAAGCAATTCACGTATTTTATATAAACTATATGTCCATTCCCTGAAGTCCTATTCTTCCTCTACTTATTTAGTAATAGCCACTATGGAAAACAATACTGAGGTTCCTCAAAAAATTAAAAAAAGAACTACCATATGTGGCAGCAATTCCACCTCTTGGTATTTATCCAAAGAGGACAAAAAGACTAATTAGAAAAGATGTATATATCCCCATGTTCATTGCAACATTATTTATAAGCCATTCAACCTTCACAATGAACCTGTGAAGTCCATGCTGTTATTAGCCACATTTTATAGATGAAGAAACTGAGGCATAGAGATTAATTTTCTCAAGGTCACCATAGGTAATAAGTGGTGGGCAGCCAAAAATTCAGGTTCTGGAGATCTGTGAAAAGCTCTTAATTAATGCTTTCTCACTCGTTCTCTTAATGAGTCTTTGGAAGGTTTTTTCCAGCTGGGTTGAAGGCACACCATGAAGTATTAAGATGCCACAAATAGATATATTGGCAAAACCTTGCATTTATTACTGAGTCTCTCTGAGCCTGTTATTTTATAGTTGTTTTTTAGTTATATATTGGCAGGTATATCCTAACTCATAAACCACAAATTTGTTTTCAAGAAGTTGACTTTAAAAGTATTCTTCAAGGTAGAGGCCCATCCATCATTCTGTGTGTGTTGTAGCACCTTTTATTTTTTCTTGAGTTTGAATCTTTGTTGTAATGAATAAAGAGACTCTTTATGGCCTGGCCAGGTGTCAGGGACTCACATGCTATCTTAACCTGTTTTGTTCTTTGTGCTTATGCTTGTGTGTGTGTATTCCTTTACCTCCAGTAGATTTCTGAATAAGTAGAGGAAGAATAGAAAAAGCATAAGAGAGCCCACATATATTTCATGGAATATTACTTGTCTTTTCAGCAACTTTTCTTGTTCATTTCAGTGCTCTTTGCCTCAGCAGTGATCCTTGTTTAGCCAAGCTTTGGGCCTGGAATTTAGAAGGTGCTTAATAAATGTGTGATGAATAAACATAAATGAACGGATGAAATGTATGTTCTCTTTAGCTTGTAGCTTTCTTTTCTCATCACAGACAGATACTGGTGAGAAACTGGGTGACGGAGAAGCAGCTGCCACATAGGAATGTAACTTGGACATTTGTAGGATTAACTGAAAAAATAGACCTTTAAGAGGGAGGGAAGAAAGCTTCAGTTTTAGAGGTTTATTTATTTATGTCTTGATATAATCTTTAATATATTATTTTTCCATTACCTTTTAGACCCCTTAGACCTCCCCTTACCCCAGCAATCACCACACTGTTGTCCATGCACATAAGTCCTTTTTTCCTTTTTGCCCAATCCCTCCATCCTGTCACCTCCCCTTCCCCCAGGTGTCCTCCTGCTCTGCATCCTTGAGTCTGTCCCCATTTTTCTTGTTAGTTCAGTTTGTTCATTAGATTCCACATATGAGTGAAATCACATGGTATTTGTCTTTCTCTGACTGGCTTATTTCACATAATGTTCTCCAGGTCCATCCATACTGTTGCAAAGGGTAAACTTTTCTTTTTTTATGGCTGAGTAGTATTCCATTGTTAAATGTCCCATTGTTGTTTTATCCACTCGTCTACTGATGGACATTGGGCTGCTTCCATATCTTGGTGATTGTAAGTAATGCTGCAGTGAACATAGGGGTCCTTATGTTCTTTTGAATTAGTGTTTTGGGTTCCTTCAGATATATTCCCAGAAGTGGGATTTCTGGGTCAAAAGGCAGATCCATTTTTAATTTTTTGAAGTATCTCCATACTGCTTTCCACAGTGGCTGCACAAGTCTGCATTCCAACCAACTGTGCAAAAGGGTTTCCCTTTCTTCACATCCTCGCCAGCAGTTGTTTATTGATTTATTGATGATAACCATTCTGACAGGTGTGAGATGGTATCTCATTGTAGTTCCTGTTTGCATTTTTCTGATGATTAGAGACATTGAGCATCTTTTCATATGTCTATCAGCCATCTTTATGTCCTCTTTGAACCAGTATTTATTCAGGTCCTTTGCTCATTTTTTAATTGGGTTGTTTGTTTTGTTGGTGTTGAGTTTTGTAAGTTCTTTATAAATTTTGGGTTATTAACTCCTTATCAGATGTATTGGCAAATATGTTCTCCCATTCTGTGGGTTGTCTTTTTATTTTGTTGATGATTTCCTTTGCTGTGCAAAACTTTTTAGTGTGATGTAGTTCCCTTTGTTTATTTTTTCTTTTGCTTTCCTTACCTGGAAAGATTTATGTATAAAAATGTTGCTATGAGCAATGTCCAGGATTTTTCTGCCTATATTTTCTTCCAGTATTTTTGTAGTTTCAGTTGTAATATTTAAGAATTTGATCCATTTTGAATTTATTCTTGTGTGTGGTGTAAGAAGGTTGTCTAGTTTTACTTTTCTGCACATATCTGTCCAATTTTCCCAACATCATTTATTGATAATATAATAAACTATCTCTAGCCAACTGTATGTGCTTTATTCCTCTGTCAAATATTAATTGACTATAAAGGTGTGAGTTTATTTCTGGGCTCTCCATTCTGTTCATTGATCTATGTGTCTTTTTATGCCAGTACAATGCTGTTTTGATTACCATGGCCTTTAGTATAGTTTGATATTAGGCAGAGTGATTCTTCCAGCTTTGTTCTTCTTCCTTTGCATCACTGTTGCTATTCAGGGCCTTTTGTGGTTCCATATAAATTTTTGAAATATTTGTTCTAGTTCTGTGAATTATATCATTGGAATCTTGTTTGGAATTGCATTGAATCTATAGATTGCTTTGGGTACTATGGACATTTTAATGATTTTAATTCTTCCTATCTATGAACATGCTGTGTGTTTCCACTTATTTGTATCATCTTCAATTTCTTTCTGCAGTGTCTTATAATTCTCCATGTACAGGTGTTTTATATCCTTGGTTAGATTTATTCCTAGGTATTTTATTCTTTTTGTAGCAATTTTGAATGGGATTGTTTTCTTAATTTCTGTTTCTGTTAGTTCATTATTGACATATAAAAAATGCAGCTGATTTCTGGATATTAATTTTGTATCCTGTTACTTTGCTGAAGTCATTTATCAGTTCTGATAGTTTCTTGGTGGAATCTTTGGGGTTCTCTATGTACAGTATCATGTCATCTGCAAATAAAGACAGTTTTACTTACTCCTTTCCAATTTGGATGCCTTTTATTTCTTTTTCTTGTCTGATTGCTCTGGCTAGGACTTCCGGTACTATGTTGAATAAGAGAGGTGAAAGTGGACATCCCTGCCTTGGACCCGATCTTAAGGGGAATGCTTGTAATTTTTGCCCATCAAGTATGATGCTGGCAGTGGGTTTTTCATATATGGCGTTTATTATGTTTAGGTGTGTTTCCTCTCTTCCCACTTTCCTGAGAGTTTTAACCACAAATGGGTGCTGGATTTTATCCAATGCTTTTTCTATGTCTATTGATATGATCATCTGGTTTTTATCCTTCATTTTGTTTATGCGGTGAATCACATTTATTGATTTGTGAATGTTGTACCAACCTTGCATTCCTGGAATAAATCCCACTCTATGATCTTTTTTATGCATTATTATATTTGGTTTGCTAATATTTTGTTGAGGATTTTAGTGTCTATGTTCATCAGGGATATTGGCCTATAATTTTCTTTCTTTGTCGTGTCTTTATTTGGTTTTGGAAGTAGGATAATGCTGGCTCTTGTAAAATAAACTTGCGAACCTTCTCTCCTCTTGAATTTTCTGGGATAGTTTGAGAAGGAGAGGTGTTAGTTCTTCTCAGAATGTTTGGTAAAATTCACATGTGGAGCCATTCTGTCCAAGGCTTTTGTTTGTTGGGAGTTTGTTGATTACTGCTTCAATTTCAGTAGGTGTAATCCATTTATTCAGATTCTCTGATTCTTCCTGATTTAGTTTTGGAAGATTGTATGTTTCTAGGAATTTATCCATTTCATCCAGGTTGTACAGTTTGTTGGCATATAGTTGTTGTTATTATTTTCTTAAAATCCTTTGTATTTCTTTGGGGTCAGTTGTCATTTCTCTTCTTTCTTTTTTGATTTTATTTATTTGGGTCCTTTCTCTTTTTTTCTTGATGAATGTGGTTAAATGTTTGTCAATCTTGTTTATATTTTCAAAGATCTAGCTCTTGGATTATTTTATTGGTTCACTAGGGAAAGTGAACTCTATCTGGTGTCATGATTTCTACATGATTTGCTTAGCTATAGGTACTGATTTTTATTAACCATATTTTTATTTTTCCCTGTTGCTGTTCTTTTCTCTTCAAAATTTTCACATTGTCCTTTTTGTAGCAAATAATTTGTCTTCATCATTTCCACTCACTGCTGGCTTGGGTGTATTTAATGGGAAGGGAGGAGCATGCATGAGCATACCTTGGAGGGGCTGGAGGGGGAAGGAGAAGACAACGGAGAGGGGAACAGAAGGATGCTTACTAAGAATAAGTAGACTTGGGGGTAAATTTCAGCAACCTATTGTTCTTTATTTTTTGTGATTTTCCCCTTCTAGTAATATTAAAGGGGATATGGGAGAAATAATTTAACAAAATATTTTTAACTTAGAACTTTAAATAAACTTTATACTGAGAGAGGCAGTTTTATGTGGCATTTATTCTCAAGGTATATGGCTAATGAATGCTCTTTTTCTTTGGTATTAATAGATAAATTTCCTTGGAAACATGCAGTTTTTGAAAACAGTCTAAAGCTCTGCTTCTTTTTCCTTAACAATTCATGCTACCACGATTGTAAAGTGCATGACATAGCTGTACTTGGAAGTGTGCTAGGGAAGTACCCTCTCATCAACCTACTAATGAAATGGAGGGTAGAGAAGAGCATCATTTCTTTTTGTTTGTAGTTTATCTACAGATACGGAGAGTTTCTCAATATTTAAGGTTCCCTTTTCATTCTTCAGAGCTTCTACTGTGTTTTTAGAATCTAACCCTTTATATGATAACACGCCTGGCATCCCTCCTTTTCACTTCCCATCAATGTCTCCTAGATGCTTGAAGGTTGTTTACTTTTTTTTTAAATTAAATTTATTGGGGTGACATTGGTTATTAAGATTATATAAGATTATAGCTTTCAAGTACATTTCTATGATAGATGATCTATATATTGCATCATGTGCCCACCACCCAAAGTCAACTCATCTTCCATCACCGTATATTTGTCCCTTACCCCCTTTTCCTCTGTAACCACCAGAGTGTTGTCTGTGTTTATGAGTCTTTGTTTCCTTGTTTGTTTATTTGTTGCTTTCAGTTTTATATCCCACACATGAGTGAAATCATATGGTTCTTAACTTTTTCTGATTTATGTCACTTAGCATGGTATTCTCAAGGCCAATTTAATTTCTTTTAATCTACATGTTTGGGAACTTTGTTTCAAAATGGTTGAGGAGACCTTTTGCTTTGGATACTTCCTGCTGCTTCTTTTGCGGGGCAGGATCTACCTAGTCTCACACTGAGGGGCTATAGCCACACTACTTTTTAACAGATTTGTAGGAACAGTAGGGTGAAATGCATTTCATGTCAGTACGAATGTTTTTATTTAGTATTCCAGTAATAAAGTAACTTGGTGGAAAAAAACCTGATTTTAAAGCTTTCAGCTAACATAATTTATTCTTTCAATATCTGTTTTGTTGAAGTACTGTCTTAGATATTGGAGATTCAAAGATAAGTGTTCTCTTTTTTGGGAGATCTTAGTTTGTGGGGGTGGTGGAAGCAGGGCAGGGGAGTGTGAGGAGGAGGTCTAATACCTGTATTTTCATATTCTTACCTCACCGCAGATTGCTACATGTGTGGGGAATCAAGATTCTTCTTTTGTGCACTGGCTTTATGATCATGCCAGGCCAATGCTGATGTGAAAAATAAATAAAAATAAATTTGGTGGAGGAGGGATAAATAGTCATATCACAGAGGATTTTTAGTGCAGTGAAAATAATGTGTCTAATGATGGATACGTGTCATTATACATTGCCCAAACCCTCAGAATATACAACACCAAGAGTGAACCCTAAAGTACACTAGGGAGTTTGGCTGATTATGATTTGTCAGTGTAGGTTCATCAATTGTAACAGATGTATAAAGTTTGCCAAAAAGTTTGTTTAGTTTTTTCCGTACAGCAGCTCTAGTAGTGCTTAGTTGTCTTTAACTTCATTCAAAACAATTTTGTATTGCAACAGCTGTCATATCAGTATGCATTTAAAAGAACTTATCAAAATTGGTGAATTTTGTTCAGCCATTTTAATACTGAAGATGGAAGAACATATGTAACATTCTTGGCGTATTATGCTTTATTTCAAGAAAGGTAAAAATGCAACTGAGATGCAAAAAACGGATTTGTGCAGAGATAAAATGTCTCAAAAGTTTCTTGCTACTATTGACATTTTAGCCAAATAATTCTTTGCTATGGGGCTGTCTTATGCATTAGAAGATGTTTAGCAGCACCCGTGACCCCTACCCACTAGAAGCCCATAGCAGGAGATAGCCAATATTTTCAGATTATCCAAATCAATAAAATTATTGATTAAAATGAAAAATGTGTGTTTTATTTTATGGAAAAAACTGACCGGATTTTTTTGCCAACCCAATGCCACATTCCACAGGGTATGCTGATAACGGGAGAGGCTATGCATGTGTTGGGGTGGGAGTTATTTGGGAAATCCCTGTACTTCCTTTTCAGTTTTGCTGTGAACCTAAATCTGTTCTTTAAAAATAAAATTTCAATAAAAAAATGAAGTCACACATTTCTTCATTTGTATCCAGTATAGCTAAATCTGATGAAGTTAGAGCTATTGGGTACATTATTTACATTAAATTTTTGAGATTATTTCTTGGATTAATTTAAGATAATAGTCTCAGCACTTTTGCTCTGATCTCACATACACTAAAAATTGAAAGCCGTAACAGTATAACAAACTGTACATTCCAAAGTAACGCCATTCATATAGTCAATTTTGAAGTCTTTTAATTAAAAACCTATAAAAGTTATAATAATTGACAAAAAAAACTCTTTTGAGTAGTGTTTATATATCTTTAAAGAAAATGAACTTCTCTGCCATTTTCTAAGGGTTGAATTCTAGCTTTTTAGTTTGATATAAAAATAAATTCAATATAGTTCTGATTGAACAGTTTATCAGTGAAGGAGTGAAGAATCAGGCTTTCTGCATTGACTACAGTGTTGTGCCAAGTGCCTGGTGCATCTCCGAAGAAAAACACGAGAATTTATATAATCTAAAGTTCTGGTCCTTTTCTGATAACGCTGAACCAGAGCTGTTTCATAGTTACAGATTTGCCTTTAAACCTTATATTTTGAGATAAAGTGGTTTGAAAGTAAAAAAGGGAAAGTGCTAGGTGAAGTTAGGTATAAAGCCATGGCACATATGCACATGTGTGCATAATACACACCCCACTCCATTAAAACTTGCCTCTTTGGAATAAAATGAAAGTAGAAATTCCATTTATTTATGATTTACTTATGAGCTGCTTACCCATTTTTTGAGTTTTCCAGGTTTTCCTCCACCATCTGCCTACCTGTAAGCCTCTGGTTTTTCTTTTTTAAAAATTTTGTTTGTTTACTTTTAGAGAAAGGGAAGGGAGGGAGAAAGAGAGGAAGGAAAATTTTGATTGTTTGCCTCTTGCATATTCCCCAACTGGGGACCAAATCTGCAGCCCAGGTACTGTGCCCTGCCTGGTAATCAAAGCACTGACCTTTTGCTTTGCGGGACAATGCTGAACCAACTGAGCCACACTGGTCAGGGCTACATGTTGATTTTTTAAAATAAAATTTAGAAAATATATTTGAAACAAAAAGGACATGGTCATTGATTTTTCATAACATCTGAGAGAAAGTTCTTCACTCAAATGTTACTTCTCTAATTTAAGTCTGCCATATTGAGAAGCCCCAGTCATTTTTTATCCTGTTATCCAACTTTGTCTTCATGTGATTTATTTATTCATGCACCTGTACACCCACCTGTATTCTACATTTGCCTTTTGGTGTAACTACCAGTGCTGTGTTGTAGATTACTCTAGCACGGTGCCTGTCCCAGAGAAGCCACAAAATATTTGCTGAATATACCATAGGCAAGCAAAGCAATATTTTTCATTTTATAGAAATGGAAATTAATACTTGAAGATAACATTACCAAGGTTACATAATTATTCATAGGGGTAGGATTAAGTTACATCCTGAATCTTATGATGTACATCTTGAACACTGACAATATAATTGAGAATTTCCAATGATTTATATTTGTTAATCTTTGCATAAACTAAAACTAAAAATTGAATACTTTGTGGTTATGTATCATTTCATAGTGGAATTTTTATTTTTTACCCTCACCTGAGTACATGCTTATTGATTTTAGAGGGGGAGGGAAGGAGGGGTAGAGGCAGAGAAACGTCAATGTGAGAGGCAAACATTGATCAGTTACTTGCCTTTCATAAAGGCCCTGACCAGGAGTCAAACCCTCAACCTTTTGGTTTGCTGGACAGCACTCCAACCAACTGAGCCACAATGGCCAGGGCTTACGGTGGAGTTTTTACAGTTATGCCTGGTAGTGAAAATTTGGCTGTTTTATAAATGTCTTTTCTAAAGCATGTCTTGGAAGTACTGTCTTTGCTATGTTTGGAAAAAATTTTTTTTAAATTTGATCCCTTTCACCCATTTTGCCTAACTCCTTGCCTGTGGTAACCACCAATTTGTTCTTTTTATCTACAGACTTTTTTTCCTGTTTGGAGAAGCCTGTGCATAGTTGTTTAAAAAATATTAGATTTTCTGTTCAACATTAACAGAGAATTCCATTCAAAAAATATTTTTAAATGTTTAAATTTTTTTGTGTTTAGAACTTTGGAATAACAGTAGGCCAAACATTTTAGAAATCCAAACTTAAAAATATTTTCAAGGTCTCATTTGCAAATTTTATTTAATAAATTTATAGTCCATACCAAAGTAGAAAAATAAGATTAGGTGTATACATTATACAGAATTTTTTAGAAATACTTTGAATAAACACCTCTAGATGTTTGTTTTAGTTTATATAACATAATGCCAAATATACAAAACATTGATCATAACATTAGTTTTTATTAATTCAGGTTTTCATGATTTTTATTTAGGATACCAACTAGGTTTTTAATGATTCCCTAAATAATTTATACTGATAAGTGGAAAATCCTGAAAATATTATGCTAGTTTTTTTTTAAGTTTACTAATATCTTAATGTTAAATACTTTTAATAGGAAAAAACTGCCTTTTTAAGAGTTTTTTTTTGTGGGAACCTTAAATAGTTGCAAATTATTGTGCTCTAAAATAAAGCTAAATTGTCCAACAATTAGAGTTATTAAAAATTATTTCCCCATTTTCAAACATTAAAGTTAGTAATGTAATTCCTGTTAATAGCTGCACCTTACTTAAAGCTACACTGTGAGATTTCAAGCAAATTTTGGTTCAAATTTTCAAATCTTGAAAAGATTCATTTTTTTTTTTTAATCTATGCCTCAACTCTACCACACTAATTTATCACATTCTAAAGTTGAGAGCTTGAAAGATTTGGATTAGTTTACCTCTGTAAGAGAAAGCTGGAAGATATCTAAGTATCTGTACATGAAGAGAAATAGCGCATTTCTGATGAAGTTAAACTTAATTTCAGCCTTGAACCTTGCTACTTAAAGTCTGACCTGAGGATGAACAGCATACAGGCAACTCTTAAAAGTTTGTTGGAAATCAGAACCTGCATTTTAACAAGATATTATGTGTATGCACATTAAAGTTTGAGATGCCTCTGATTTTGAGTAAGCTAGTCAAACAAAAATGAAAACAGAGCCTGACTTTAGGATGATTAAATACTGTTTCTCAGAGATTAAGATATTTAATGATAGCACAAGTTTCATAAGTCCTGGTAGAAGTAAGCATATTACTGTACATGTGATCCCTGAGAACAATGTTTGCTTTAGTTATCTCTTAATGAATGATATGGAGACTGACAAACAGTTGAGCATTTGGAAATCACAAGGAGGATCTTTAGTATGTAATGATTTTATTTATTAAATCAGTATAAAGTGGTATTGGGGTGAATATACACTAGATAGAAATGGGAGTATTTGAGAAGTAAGTAGTTTTGACTATGATGGCTTTTGGTTTCTATCCTTTGAAAATGTGTATATCAGGGGTGTCCAAACTTTTGGTGTCTCTGGGCCACACTGGAAGAAGAGTTGTCTTGGGTCACACATTAAAACACAAACACTAAAAAACACTGATGAGCAAAAAAAAGGTCCGCGTATAATTTTCGTGATATCTACCACCACAGATAAGCAAAAAAGTCCTCACATAATAACCCTAATTATGTAGCAGCCGTTTCGATAATCTTTTAAAATCATCGAGTAGGTGCCACGTTTGTGATTGCTAAAATAGAAAATGTGCATATCTAAGTAATAAAACTTAGTATAAACTAAGTAATAAAACTAAATAATGTTTTAAGTAAATTTACAATTTTGTGTTGGGCGACACCCCTGATATATATGGTTAATTGGGGATAATTATATAGATTTAAGACTTGTGTTATACCTTTAAATGTCAAATTGAGCCCTGGCTGGTGTGGCTTAGTGGACTGAGTGCTGGCCTGCGAACCAAAGGGTTGCTGGATCTATTCCCAATGAGGCCACATGCCTGGGTTGTGTTCGAGGTCCCCAGTAGGGGCCGCTCAAGAAACAACCACACATTGATGTTTCTCTCCCTCTCTTTCTCCCACCCTCCCCCTCTCTCAAAAAAAAGTTTTTAAAAATTGTCAAATTGAAAGTCCTCAGATGAGTACAAATAGTTTTGTACTAACATAAAAAATTACATAGCATTAGGAAATGTAAACTAGGGAAGTAGAGAATAATTCACTGGTTTATTCATCTTTCATTGAGATTAGAATAATTATCATTGGTACTTTCATACTAATATTTGTTCTGGTGAAGTTACTGTCATGGGTTAATAAAGCTGGCAAGGCTGAGAGAGCTGACCTCATCTCTTTACTCAGCCTTGAGCCTTTTTAAAAAAATGAACATCTATTTAGAAAGACACCCAGATAGCAATCTTGAACAGTTCTTAATTGTGTCATAAAATTTTCACTTATTTTAAATTGAAATCCCTTTATTTTAATTTTAGGCCTCTTTATTTTTCTAAATTTAAAAACTTTGAAAAGAAGATCTAGCATAGAGACTGGGATCATCTTTGTTATCTCAATTTATACGATGATTAATAAACTTGACAATATTTTTGTCTACTTTCTCTTTACACTTTAAGTAACTTTAGTTCTATCATTGATTTCTTTTTATCTTTTGACTATTTTGATCATTTGGGACAGAGCACCCTTGAATGTTTTGGGTGCTCTTAATATGTTTTGGGACAAAAGTAACTCTTGTCTTTATGATTCAGTTGGGACAAAATGAGGGTTTTTTTTTTTTGGTATATTTTATTGAGTATGCTATTACAGTTGTCCCATCCCCCCCATATCCCCTCTGCCCTGCACCCCATTTCATCATCCCCACACCTCTTAGTCCATGACCATGGGCTGCACATACCAGTTCTTTGGCTTCTTAATTTCCCACACTACTCCCAGCCTCCCCCTGTCCACTTTGTTTTTTGTTTGTTTTTGTTAACACTTTCCTGCCACTACTTTCCCCAGCCCCACCCACCCCCACCTCCCACCCTCAATCCTTCCCCCTCTTGGCTTTGTCGATGACTCCTTTATGCATGTTCCTTAATGACCCTTCCCCTCGCTTTCCCCTGTCATGACCAAATGAGTTATTTGAAAAAAAATTGTTATATGAAGAAAAGTGGATTTTTTTTTTTTTTAAGATTTTAAGTTGAGACAGAGGGGAAGGGAGGGAGAAAGAGATGGAGAAAAACATCAGTGTGTGGTTGCCTCTCACATGCCTCCTACTGGGGACCTGATGTGCAACCCAGGCATGTGCCCTGACTGGGTAATTGAACCAACGACCCTTTGGTTCTCAGGCCAACACTCAATCCACTGAGCTACACCAGCCAGGGCTAGAGAGATCCTTTAAAACACACCCCACATTGAATGATGAAGTTTTCTTTTCATATTCGGTCATTTATTCAGTGAAGATAATTTTCTCTTTCTCTCTAATTATGGTTTTTGAAGAATTAAGTATCACAGATGCTTCGGCAATCTGGTAAAGTCTGTGGAAGCTTGCTCAGGATAATGTTAAAATACATACATGTGAAAATACACAGATGCATGCTTTTTAAATGTATTAATCACTAATAAGTCTCATATTTTTGAAATAGTAGTGAACATTAATGCTATTTAAAGATATCTTCAACAACTGTAATATGAATGGAAACAACTGTGATTGCTGTTGGTGACAACCACTGTGGTTTGCACCCTAATACATAACTGAAGTAAGTGCTAAGCAGAAGAAAGTGAAAGTAAAATGTAATAGAAATTAGGGAAAGTAAATAAAAGTTTCTGAATTTATTTCCCCATCCAAATTTATGAATTCATTTGAACCTACGGACTCTATGGTCAGAAAACCCTTTCATTTATGTGACAACGTCTCTAAACTCTCTTATGAAAATTTTGTTTTTTTCTTCTAGGTGGCTATTTATATCATCTAAAAGTAATTATTTTCCCTTTCTTTCCAATCTTTAAAAATGTTCTTTTCTTTTCCATTTTATTTTGACCAAAACCTTGAGAACTGAATTTAACAGTACTGATGCTGATAATCTCCTTTCTCTTGTTCCTGATCTTAAAGAGAAAATAGGTTCTACATTAAATATAATGTTTCATGTCAGTTTTTGCTATAGAGGTATTCTTTGGTATCCAGGATTACTTACAGCCTGAATTTAGACAGTTAGTTGGTGAAGCAAGGCGATTTCAGTTTATTGTTTTTATATATTGTTCATGAGTTTTGGATAGTGAGTGATGAGAACGAAGGCAGTGAGGAAAATTGAAAATTGGAAATTTATTTGAAATTATTTGGCTACTGAGTTTCATTAGCAGGTGTTCAGCTAAGTTTGGATGGAAGGTATGTCTGTACAGGTTATACCAATTTAAGGAAGTTCTCTTCCATTTTTAATTTGTTAAGCCTTTTTGTAAAATTGTAAGTAGGTAATACAATTTATCACATGCTCTTCCTGTGTTAATTGAGCTAATCATAGGATATTTAACCACCTCTGCATTGCAGAACACCTCATGACATCATTATGTATTATTATTTCTTAATGTACTCTTGGATGTAGTTAGCTAATATTTTATTTGGAAGTTTTTGTGTTTTTTTTTCTCTCCATTCATAAGTGAAATGGGTTCATATATTTTTTCTTATAATGTCTGGTTTTGGAATCAGGATTCCATTAATTAGACTCCTAAAATGAGCTGGGAATTTTCACACTCTTTCTATTTGCTGGTACTACTTGTATTATAAAGCTATTAATGTTTCATAAAAGTTGAATAAAACTCCTTTGTGGGCATTGAGACTTTTGAAAGGAGAGTTTTGATTACCATTTAAATTTATTTCATGCTTTATGGTACATTCAAGGTCCCTATTTCATCTTTTGCCAATTCTGGCAGTATTTTTCTAGGAAGTTACCTACTTTATCTTGACTTTCAGCTATTAACCTATATTTAATATTCAGTACTCCTCCCTTTCATTCTGTATCTTGCTTCTTTGTTCTGTCCCCCACCTCACCTCTGTCTTTGATGAAATGTTTGTTAATATTTGGTAATATTCTTTGTCTTCAGAAAAAGCAACCTTTGTTAATCTCTCATATTGCTTTTCTTTGGTATTTTGATCTCTACTCTTTATTTTTTCCTATCTTATTCTTGTTAAGATTGTTTTCTTGCTTCTTGTTGTTTAGGAGTTTCCTTTTCTTTATTTTAGTTTGTGTTTAGTTTAGCTTAGTTTGTAAGACGATAACAGATAAGATACTTGATAAGCCTTATATCCTGTATATTTACATTATTTGCCTGATTTTGTTTCTTTTCTTTTTTTTAATTTGTGTACCTCTGTAAGAAAGTTTTCAGTTTGGGTCTTTGTGAGGCAAACCTTTTGTTCCCTGGTGTGCCTGAGTAATTTTTATTCTGCCCTTACCTTTGAGAAACAATTTGGCTTGATATAAAATTCTAGAGTCAAAATAATTTTCCTTCAACACTAAAATTTTACTAGATGTATTGTGTATCCAGTGTTCTAAAGTTTTTCTGCTTGCTTTCTGGAGGTTTTAGAAATTTTGTCTTTTTTCCTTTTTAATTTAAAATTTAAACATAATTGTCATGGTATAATTTTTCTTATTTATCCTGTTAAAGACACCTTTCATTCTGAGATATTTCATGTTTCTTTAGTTCTGCAACATTTAAGTATCTGTCAGTGATTTACTTTGTTTCTCCCTCTCTACCCTCCTCCCCCCATCCATTTTTCCTGAGACATCTATTATCTGGATGTTCACACATCTGCATCCATTTGTTGGCTTCTTTTCCATGTTATTATATCTTAACTTTTTCAATCGCCTTTTAAGAAAGATTGCCAATGTGATTTTCTAAATCAATAATTCATCCTTTAGCTGTATCCATCCTGCTGTTTATTTCCTCTATTGAATTTTTTATTACAGCTGTTATATTTTTATATCAATATTTAAAATTATGTTTTACTCATGCTTTACACTGCCAGTGTCTTAGGCTTATTGTGCTTATTTTAAACTATTAGTGCATCTATTCCAGTAATTCTACTTCAGCAGATACATAAAATTCCTTCAAAGATAAAGGGAGTCCAGATTTTTAATTGTATAAGTACAAGAATGTGTAATATTGATATTGATGAAATGACTAGAGCAATTGTGTACAGTTGGCCAGTCAGGATTTCTGGGCACTGAACAAATCTGTCCTCATCCAGGCTGTGGTTTGGGGCCCCCAGTGCTCATTGCCTCCTTTAGCTTAAACTTCCATGGATGCGATTTAATTTACCTTGATAAGCTCCAAAGCAGCAGCAGCAGTAGTTTCTGGTTAGTTTTCTCTCATTTTGAGGGCCTGATTGGAATGATTAGTCTTGGAGAAATTTGGGAGTGTGTAGGAACCCATTCTCTTTCACCTTGCTTCTAGAAATGGTGTTGAATGATGTGGTTTTGCCCTCCCTTTCACTTCCGATCTTTCACCTTTTCCTCACTCCAACCAATGGAAAGGGAAACCGGTGTCTTATGTTTAGATTTGTGTTCATTTAATTGTTGATGTTCTTCACAGTTGTCTAAGTACCTGGATTTGTAGATCTATTCTTATTCTCAGGGTATAGCTGCTCTGTCTCTTAATGTGAATTAGGAAAGGCTGTAGATCAGCTTCTGGTCCTTGTCAGTCTGGCATTGAACTCCAGGGACTGCTGACTTCCTGTTGATCACTCGTTGCCTCTTCTCTAATTAGTGATTTTACCCACACCTCACAAGAACCTCTACGCTGCGCCATATGACCCTGCTGACATTAACAACCAGGCCTTCGCTACCCAGGTTTGGCAGTGTGGTGTTAGTGTATGCTTTGCTTACCTCAGAGGGGAGGCAAAAGGAGCATTGGAAGGTTTTCTAAAAATGTGTTTTCTCACAACCTAGGCTGCAGCACCCTGACTCCAACAGGCATAGTTTTCTTTTCGTTTGTCTGATTTTTATTTTTTTAAGTTCTTCCTAAGTACTTTAGTCACTAAGCTACAGTTTCTCCAGGATTGATTTTTGTGGAGGAAGCCAGTAGTGGAGAGAGTTTATCATGTTGATAGGAACAAGAAAATATACTACCTAATAGATAACTACAAGGCAAATTTCATCTTAGCCCAGGTCGAAAAACCATTAGTCTCAATTGGTAAATTTAACAATAGTATTTTATTGCCTTGTCTTCTGGTATTTAAATCTTGATTTCAGGAACTTATAGCTATTGTAAAAAAAGTTTCCTTTTAGGGTACTCAGCATCCTTATATGATTCTTTTGTTTTGGGAATTATCTTTACCTTTTGTTTTGCTTCGTATTTTTTACATCTCATCACATTGTAACACTGAGAAATTGAGCATGCTTTGGACTTCTTAGATGCTCTCATTTTTTCTAGCAACAACATTTTACAAAGTCCTCTTACGTATCTTAATCATTTCTAACTGACACTGTGTGGAGGAAATTGTAATGCTCGTAGAGGTCAAGTTGGTTGGACATAATGACACAGCCAGTAAGTGATGGTGAGCCAAGGACGTAAGCCCAGGGCCAGCCGCAGTTCTAGGTTCTCCGCCAGCTGCTACACGACAGCTACACTGGGAATAATTTTTTGCATCAGAATCCTCTGAGTTCTTTGAAACTATGCTCAATTCTAGTTTTTCAAGTCAAATGAATTTTACAGTTTTTACTGTTCACAAACTTTTAAGTCAAAGATTTCCACAAACCCACGTATTCCATATTCATAGGAATTTTTGATGAATTGTACTATATATTTTTTAAACCAACATACTTGTTTGTGCCTGACTCCCTCCTAGATGAAGTATCGCTTCAATTCCTGATTCTCACAGCTTTAAAAACAGTGGTGTTTGTTCTTTCTTTTCTCCAGTTCAAATTATGATGTAAAAATAGTTTATGGTAGCCAAGGACTTATTGTTGGGGGGAAAAACCTGCCACTTTTAAATTATAGAAACTTGTTATTTATGTAGTTGCTTTCATTATGATCTATAGACTGCCTTGGGAATATGTAGCCTCTGGATATGACATATAATGTTTAGTTCTTCTCGTGGTTACTAGGATCTAATTGTGTCATTGGAATTTCTTTTAAATTCTCTCTGTGTGTTACTACTTTAAGAATACTGTATATTCTGAGTAGACTCTTATGCTGACTAGTTTTCCACCTCCTAGATTGTAGGATCCTAGAGTGTTTTAGCAGAAAAGGAAAGAAGTTCATCTAGCCTGATTTCCTTGATTATATCTGAGCAAATGGAAAGATTAAACAAGTTGGCCAAAACAAATAAGGGTCCAGTCCTTCCTGACTCCAACTCTAATTCTTTATGGTATACCACTTAATCTCCAAAGAAATGGTAAAAAAGAATTTTGTATTTTTTATTTGAATTTGTTCCTTTTGTTGACATTTCACATTATTTTTCTTTTCAACAACTGATTGCTTTTTTGCTACCTTTTTCCCGACCTCCAGCACATGAAGGGGTAGAAGGAGGAAGAAAAGAGAGCTAACATTATGAAGTTCTTTCTAAATTCCTGCCCTGTGTTAGTCTGCTTTGGCTGCCATACAAAATACCATAGATTGGATGTCTTAAACAGCAGAACCTTATTTTCTTACAGTTCTGGAGGCTCGAAAGTCCAAGATCAAAGTCTGGCAGAGTTCAGTTCTGGGGAGAGCTCTCTTCCTGACTTTCAGACTGTCACTCTGGCTGCGTCCTCACAGAAAAGGGCATAGGGAGAGAGGTGTCTCTTTCTCTAATAGGCCACAGTCCTACCCCATAACGGGCCCAACCCTGAGGACCTTACTGAACTTTTAGTTACTTCTAAAGACCCTATGTCCACATGGAATCTCATAGGGGTTAGAATTTCAACATAAGAATTTGGGGAGACAATTCAGTCCGTAGCAAATTCTATGTATCATAACCCTGTGAGGTAGCTTACAGCTGCTGACATGCCTGCCTCAATATCCTTAATGTGACCTCTAATGTCAAGGGATGACTGGTATGAGCAGATGCAGACTGATACAAAACACACCCAACCTCACAGGATTGTTCCTAATTCCCAAATTCAGGTGCAAACAGGCCTTTCTTTGAAAAGTTTTAGTGTAATATGTGTGTGATTAATTTAAAATCATTTCAGCCATTTAAATCACTGTTTAAATCTTTATGGAAGACATCATAAGGACATGGCTGAGTGCACGTGTGCATGTTCTTTGGCATCAGAATTCCTAGATTCACATCCTGGTTCAGCCACTTAGTTTTAGTGAACTTGAACAGGGTTATTTGTCTGCCTCAGCTTCTCTTCTGTAAAGTGAACAGAATTATGTCACAGCTCATGACACTGAGGATTAAAGGAGATTGTACTTGCTAAATAGTAAGTATTCAGTTTGTTAATAATGATTACTGTCATCTTAATTTGCTACTCTTCCTGGCTACTGGGGCCAAAATAACTGTAGTTCATTTACTCTCTGTGCTAGCTCTGAAAGTTATTTAAGACCTTGGTTAGTTTGAATTAATTCTATACCCTGTCTTTGTTGGGTAAATGCTTACAGGCATTTTTATCCGGGGTTTTTTTATTATTAAGTTATTTCAGTGGCTAGAGAAATCAGAAGTCAACCTATGATATCCCAATAATCTCTATTTTATAGATGAGGAAACTGAGGTGCAAAAAAGTTAACTTGTTCAGCTACTGTAAGCTAGAATTCTCTGCCAGGTCTGTTTCCATATCTTGTACTGTTTCCATTACACCATATTAAAAATCCTTTTAAGTGATACCTGATTAATGTGAAGTTCTGTAACATCTGAAATATCTGTAACCCATATAATACCCAGGCAGTTTATGACATAGGCCTAAAAGAATCCCATTCAGTGAAGCAATAGGTTGCTAACTAAAACTGTTAAAAACAATTCAATTATATGTGTTGCTCCTAAAAATGCCAAAAGGCCATAACAGTCCTAATGAACATCAAAACTTCTAAACTACCTTCTGGCAAAGAGTGTGGTATTGAATTCATGATATATACTTAAAAAACAAGCAAGATAAATAGAGAGCATCGACAATAATACCCCAAAACATTTATTAACCACAGGTAAACAAAAAGTTGTACAGGAAAGAAGTAGTAATATCTCACCACACTGCTTAGCTCTGAATATTGTTTATATGATCATAATTGTGTAAACACGAAATACAAATCTAATGGGATTATAACTCTGTAGGAGAGATTGTGTGTATATTGGAACTGGGGAAGGCAATACAGGTCAACCCTTACTTTCATATTGAAAAGTCAACAGATAATGCCTAACATGTGAAATCAAGAAGTAGCAATATAAGTATGATATTCGGAGATATGGAAGTAAATTCCATAACAATCACCTGAAAGAACTGAGTGCACGTGTGCAGTTAGTCATGTCCTGATGATGCCATCTGTAAAGAATTTAAACAGCAATTTAAATGGCTGAAATGATTTTAAATTGATCACACACATATTACACTAAAACTTTTCAAAGAAAGGCCTGTTTGCACCTGAATTTGGGAATTAGGAACAATCCTGTGAGGCTGGGTGTGCTTATTACCTCTTGGAAGGGATAAGTTGGAGAGGGGGAGGAGGAGTGTGCTATTTTTTCTAAAACAAAACTTATTTGTTAATTTAAGACACGTGCATATATAATTGTAATAAAATGAAAGCTAAAAATAAAGAAAAAACAAACTTTTCCTTAATGATAAATATTTTGACTTTAACTTAGCTGATGCTTTGTTTGAATGTCAGTATAAGCGTTGATTTTCTTTAGAAGGCGTCACACTTAATTAATTTGCCCAATAGTAATTGAATGTCTGCAATGTACTTGGCATAGCAAAGTATGTAAATGTAAATTAGACAATAATCCTTGCTTCCAAGGAAGTTGTGATCTAGTCATGAGATGAGATAAATGCAAATAACCTGAATGGAAGGTAGTACAAAATGCCTGCCAGGAGAGCAGTGGTTCCTTATCCTCCTTGACTCCAAGTTTGGCCTCAGGCCTTGGGTTAAATAATACTGCTCATATTTCTAGTGATCTGGACCTTGTTTATGGTTTGCCGAGAGGTGCCTTAGTATGCAGGTGGCGCAGTGCTCTATTTCAGTAAATCTGTGACTCAGTAGCCTACATATGTGTAGACTATTCTGATTAACTTAAACATTGATACTTACTGAATGACTTTCTGAAGGACAGGAATACCTCTGCCAGCCCTAGTGAGAAGAAAGCAGAGGGTTGCCCTTTGTTCTTTGTTTTCACCATTATAAGTTATCTCACCTTTAAGGATGAAACTATATTTTTGTGAAATTATGGCTATGTCAAATTATTAAATATTACTTCTACAAATTAACATCCTGTTTTTTCTTTGGAATAGGAATCTGTCACTTTTCAACATTACAGAATTAAGGCTTGAGAAATTAGAGGCATTATTATTTCCATTTGTCACAATGTTTGATTCATCACTTGGGAATAGTGATTTTTTAAATTCTTTTTAAGTATATTTTATTGATTATGCTATTACAGTTTTCCCATTTATTTTCTCCCCTTTATTCCCCTCCATAGTGGACACCCACTCCCACCAGCATTCACCCACTTAGTTTATGTCCTTGAGTCATACATATAAGTTCTTTGGTTTCTCCATTTCCTATACTATTCTTACATCTCCCCCCCAACTATTTTGTATCTACCAATTATGCTTCTTAATCCATGTACCTTTTTCCCTCTTCTCCCCACCCCCCACTGATAACCCTCCATGTGATCCCTATTTCTGTGCGTCTGTTCCTGTTCTAGTTGTTTGCCTTGTTTGTTTGTTTTTTCTTTTGTTTTTTTAGGTTCAGTTGTTGATAGTTGTGAGTTTGTTCTCATTTTACTGTTCATAGTTTTGATCTTCTTTTTCTTAGAATAGTCCCTTTAACATTTCAAATAATAAGGGCTTGGTGATGATGAACTCTTTTAACTTTATCTGGGAAGCACTTTATCTGTCCTTCCATTCTAAATGAGAGCTTTGCCTTGGCTTTCATGATTTTGAATACTTCTTTCCAGCCCCTTCTTGCCTGTAAGGTTTCTTTTGAGAAATCCATGGATAGTCTTATGGGAACTCCTTTGTAGGTAACTGTCTCCTTTTCTCTTGCTACTTTTCATATTCTCTCCTTTTCTTTAATCTTGGATAATGTAATTATGATGTACCTTGGTGTGTGCTTCCTTGGGTCCAACTTCTTCGGAACTGTCTGAGCTTCCTGAACTTCCTGAAGTCTATTTCCTTTGCCAGATTGGGGAAGTTCTCCTTCATTATTTTCTCAAATAAGTTTTCAACTTCTTGTTCTTCCTCTTCCCCTTCTGGCATCCCTGTGATTCGAGTGTTAGAATGTTTAAAGTTGTCCCAGAGGTTCCTCAGCCTCTCCTCATTGTTTTGAATTCTTGTTTCTTCAGTCTGTTCTGGTTGAATGTTTATTTCTTCCCTATGCTCCAAATCATTGATTTGAGTCCCAGGCTCCTTCCCTTCACTGTTGGCTCCCTGTATATTTTTCTTCATTTCACTTTGCATAGCCTACACTTTTTCCTCCATTTTGTGACCATACTCAACCATTTCTGCGAGCATCCCGAAAACCAGTGTTTTGAGCTCTGCATCTGATAGGTTTGCTATCTCTTTATCACTTAGTTGTATTTTTTTCTGGAGTTTTGATCTGTTCTTTCATTTGGTCCATATTTCTTTGTCTTGGCACACCTGTTACATTGTAAGGGGAGGAGCCTTAGGTATTCACCAGGGAGGGGCAACCCACCTCACTGCTTTGTGATGCTGTATGTGGGAGAGGGGTCAGGGAGGGAACACTGCCGCTAACTCAGCTCTCGCTCCACTTTAGTCACTTCCCCTGATACCAACAGCAAATTGGGCCCTTCTGGTGCTGATTCCCAGGTGGGTGGGTTTGTGTATATTCTGGGACCCTGTGGGTCTCTCGAATGCATTCTCCTGTCAGACTTGGAGTTTTTCTCCTGCAACTGCAACCTCCACAGGTTTTTACAGGAAGCGGTTTTGAGGCTTTCTTTTACTGCGCTGGAAACCTGGGTTATGCCATCTATCTTGCTCTCTAGTTGTTCCTCTCGGTTTATCTGCACACAAGTGTGGAACCACCCTGTCCTCCAGCCACCACATTGCCGCCCATCCTTTCTTACTGGCTGCCTATCTTCACCCTACCCTCCAAACACTTCGGATGAATGTTTCTTTAATTCCTTGGTTTTTGACTTCCATACAGTTTGATTTCCTGATAATTCTGGTTGTTTTTTGTTTTAAAATTTGTTGTTGTCCTTCTTTTGGTTGTGTGAGGAGACAAAGTATATCTACCTATGCCTCCATCTTGGCCGGAAGTTTGGAATAAGTGATGTTTATAGGATGTCTTGATCATTATTTTAAATCCTTACCGTATCATTCAACTTAGTCACATCAGTAATTAAACAGTGGAGAGAAAGAAGGTGGGGGGGACAGAGTTTCCTCACTAGGTGCATCTTGAGTTAATGAAGAAGCTATGTATTTGCAGAGAATTTTGAAAATTGGTAATTGGTGTCTTGTTTCATCTGAAACATCATAGAATATATACTTTAGCTAAATTCAAGCTGAATTGGGGAAATTGACCTAAAATTTTGCAATTTGAAAAAAAATTTATTTCTGTTTCTTTCTAGGAGCACAATTTACCATTTAAGAGCTGTTTTACCAGTAACTTTCTCATTTACCAGAAAGTTTCTTTAATATAATACAGTATATTAATATAATCTTTGAAAATTCCTTAAATTGATAATATATTATAAAGATATAATATAACCTTTGAAAAATCCTAAGAACCTAAATTTAAAGTTTTAGGCTCTGTGAAACATATTCATGCCTAATTAATTATTTCTATGAGTTCAAAACACAGACTTATCTAAGGATACCTATATTGTAGGAAAAGGTGATTTCATATTTGTTACTACTTTGATGTGGATACGTCTTTACAAATTTGTTATTTTGCTGAATTACTTCTTAAATTATTTCTAGTTCTAATTATCCCTAATGGTTAATACCAGATGTTAAAGCCAAGGGGGAAGGGCTAAGTTAGGGGGTCAGCTGGTGTCAAGATCTGACAGACTTTATTTATTTTTTTTGTAAAGAAAACAAGAAGAGGTAGAGTGAATGGAATAGAATTTTATGAGTGATATCAGTAATATGACATTGAAACAATCATTAAATGATAAGATGGTGCTTCTGCAATCCAAAGGACTTTGGAGAGGTGGTATTTTATGCTATACTATAACAAATAGAAAAATATCAGTAAGGACTTAAAGTAATATATTTAATAGGTATGAATCATTTGAAAACAACCTACAAAAAGCCATTCCACATGCTTAAATATAAGAATTACCTTTACAGAAAACCTGCTGAGGCACAGAAATGAAGATATTAAAAAATACCTGTTTTTCTAGAATAAAATGTTCTTTCTGTAATCCATATGACTTGCCTTTTTCTGTAATCCATATAAAGGGGAATTTTATATACAGGTTGGGAAAGCTTTGCTTTTCCACATTAGCTTCAATAATTGCTTTGATCATGCCATAACAATTTTCAATGTTTGTTTTGAGCATGTTTTATTGAAATGGTGATCTGCTTGTACTTGCTGAGCTGATTTATGATTATAGTTCTTTGGACTCTCTTAGATCATTAACACAGAATCTAAGTTAGTCCTTTAGAAGACTCAAAGACTGCTCAGGGCCCTCAGGTCCTCACATTAGATTATACCTTTTCTAAGACTGTAAGCGTTATTGATTCATCGAGATGGTGGTCCAGATTTGCTATGCATACTGAAAATTTTAGAAATTTTCAACTATAGCATAAGAACAGTAGCAGCACCTGTTACCCAGCTTTGTGGATGAAATGGTGTTTTTCTCCCTGCTGCCAGGGAAATTTGATTTCTATGCTCTCTTGGGTGCTCTAGAATTATTTCTGTGACTTTTCACCCTCATATCAAAGTAAGACATAGTCTGATATGTATTTCATGTATCTTTCTATATGCAGTAAAATATACTTAAATGGTATTAAATTCTCAGGCATATGTGTATTGCCAACTTTCAGATAACAAATGACTACTGAAATCCACACCAAATATATTACTGTGCTTTTACTTCATCTTAGTCATCTCATTTGTTCTAGAAATTTTAGAAGCAATTTGAAAATGATGTTTCAGAATTCTGGCTTGTCATAATTTGTTATCAACATGGTATTCTGTCTTAAGAAATAGCTTGCTGATTTTATTTTGTACTCCTGATGCCTTTTAACTCTGTCAAGCACTGTTCCTCAGTCATATTAATGTTTCCCATTGTTGTTTAATTGCTGTGAATATTCAAGACCTAAGCCAGTTTTATGTGTGATAAAAAATATCTCCATTATGAAATTGCAAAACTGGGAAGAATCTTAGGAATAATCTATTTCAAACAGATTAAACAGCTTTTCAAGGTATGACCATTTTGATCTTCAAAATGCTTATGCCAATTTATGCTCTCACTAGTAATGGAAGGGAGTTCTCTTTTCTTTATATCCTAACACTTGTTCAAGAGCTTCTTTAAGACTAAGCAGTTCTGCTGTGGGTATGTACATTTATACATAAACATATCTTACAGAAGCCATTGTAGATGTGTTCAGAGAGACGTGCAAGAAGGCTTATTTAATATTGTTTGTAATAAGTTAAAACCAATTAATAAGATAATTGATAAATAAGCCACTGTATATTAAAGAATTGGAAATGGTTAAGTTAATGGAGTATATCTACAAGTATCACGATGTCTACATCTCAGCAACATAACATTGAATGAAAAGATAAAAGGAAATTGCAGAAGGAAATATACAATATAATATTTGTATAAAGAATAAAACTTGTAAAAAGTAGAAGCTGTTTTGTATCAAATTCGAAACTAAAGGGATCAGACTTACTTTTCTGTTTTAACTAAATAAGAAAATAATAATCGCTGAAAACAATGATCTGTGATTAAACAGATGAGAAGATTTATATGCTTATTAATAACAAAAGAACTCCAAGTGAGAACAACATTGGGATCTTTTTAACCCTGCAGGTTGGCAAAAATAAGAAGTGTGATAATTCTGATGGTGGCAACGATATGGAGAAAGGAATGATTTCCTTAATGGCTAATGTCAATCAGTATAGTCATTCTGGAAGACAGGGTTGCAAAATCTCTCAAAATTGAAAAGGCACATATTTTTTGCTGCAGGAGTTGCACTTAAAAGAATCATTGCAGATGTTTTCTAAAATATATGTAGAAGACTATTCATGGAAAGATTGTTTGCAATAACTAAACAAAATAAACTGTAGAACAGGAGATAACTTAGATATCCATTGGTATGGGATTGTTTAAATAGATTTGTATTTTCACATGGTAGAATACAGTGCAGCTATTAAATAATTGAGGTAGACTCATGCATATTGTTATGAAAGGGCTTCCAAGATATTATAAGTGAAAGAAGAAAGTTGCAGAAAAACCTGTCAAGCACATACATTGTAATATGTTTATATAAATATAAAATTAAAAGGAAAAATACAAGTGTATGTAAATATGCACATATGCATTAAATATTTTTAAAGCAATTATAAGAAACCTAAGAGTGATTACCTTTGTAAGAGAAGATGGCTTTTACTTTTCATTTTGTACCTCTCAGTACCCTTTATATTTTCTAAACTAATACATGTTTAACTAGTATAATTTTAATGCCAGTAGGGTTTAACTCATATTTTCTGTCTCTTTACCCTCCACCCTCATTCCTACTTTCATGATAAAAATAACACCAGCTACAACAAGGAAACAAGTAAAAATCAGCGTGACAGCGTGATTATATAAAATACAAAAACAATTATGTTTTCAGTGGGCATAGATGGTCACTGAAAAACACCCTTCAAAATAGGTCATTATTAATAGTTATTTATTGTCTTGTTAGTTTAAAACATGATGTAAAGGTCAGGACAGTAATAGCTAAAGCCAGTTGGTCATTAACTGTGGTAATCATTGACCTTAAAAAGAATTGGTCTTCTAAATGATTTTCTCAAGTTGTTAATAACTGTATTTGAAGATTAGCAGTTATATTGTGATGGTGACAAGCGTGCCAAAAGACATTGGCCCCATTCATATGAAAAATTATGTTTTTAGTGTGTAATTTGCAATAACATTTATCAAAATTATTCATTCTTTCTAAAAGGAAAAAATTGATTAGTAGCAGTCACAGTGCCAAGGTTAGCATTAATGGTGCTGAAACATCTAAATTTCCTGGCTTTTAAACCTTTTAAAAACCTTTGAAGAGATTTATATGGCTTTTTTGATATGTAACAGTTCTTAAAAACTAATAAGGTCACTTTTTTTCCTTGCAGGCAAAAAATGTTTTTCCTAGATGTAGAGTTGTCGGCTTTTCCTAACTATTTTTACATTCTCTTCACTCATTAGTGTTTACTTCTGTGTAAAGGAAAGAGGAGTTACTTTCCTGTCCTAATGTGTGGCCTCCAGTGTGAGTTAGGTTGCACTTACACTTTGTTAATATAGGAAAATGTCTAATTGTGGGCAGGTGACCTCTTAACAGTATGTTCTAGAAAATATGGACCACATATGTGTTTTTGTTCTCAGCTCTGCCCTGTTCCTCAGGGCATCTTGCTGGGGGTAGTGGACTTTGAACTGAGTCCAGAGTAGACAGCATTTCTGAACACAGAGTGCAATGCTCCCTTTTCTTTCTGTGCCTGGGTAAGCTGCTCTCTTTTCCAAGTTTATGTCCTTACAAATGTTAACAACAGACCAACCAACTTCAGTATCGAATAAGTTAAATGTAGAGTTCTCCTCATTTGTAATAAATTTTGCATGATGCTATTTATAATACTAATTAGATATGTCCCTACAAATTAACATGTTGGTACAGAATAAAGCAGTATATTTAGTTGTGTTTGGCCAGATCATAAGTAGGAATCAACCTAACCTTTTAATCATTTCCTACCGTGGTTAAAAATCATGTTCAGAAGTGTTTTATCAGTCAGATGCATTTCTGGCTTCACACCCTTCCTACCAGGGGAAAAGACTGAAATTCTCCTTTCTTAAAGAAGTAACAGGGATAAAGCATGACTAACCATCATAGTTTAGAGTCAAGAAGGGGTTAGACAGATCTGTAGGCCAAGGGATCATGATCAGTGTGTCCATTTGTTGGTTGAGAAAAAGAAAGAAGTGGGAAGGGGAGCATTATGAGAGGCTGAACTGAGCTTTAACATTTTTTCAGCTTGTTCCTGCTTGAATGTTTCAATGTCAAATATAATGTAGAAAATTCAAAAGAAGAGGAAAGTCTATTGTATTAACCCATATTTTTGCTTTTTCTCTTCCTCCTTCTTCCTGATATTCAAGATTCCTTCTTTTATCATTTCCTTTCCATTTGAAGAACTTCCTTTTGTTATTGTTTTAGGGTAGGTCTGTTGGCAACAAGTTTTATTTATTTTTTTATCTGTGAATGTCTAAGTTTCCTATTCATTTCTGAAGGATATTTTTGCTGGATATAGAATTCTGGCATGACAGTTCTTTTCTTTTACAACTTGAAAAATATATCCCTATTTCCATCTTGTGCCCCTGGTTTCTTATGGGAAATTTGCTATAATATTGACTTTTCAAACTACAACTGTAGAGATTTTGCTGCTATGAAGACTTTTTTTTTTTGTCTTTAATTTTTAGGAGTTTCATGATATTGTGTCCTGGCATATATTTCTTTGGGTTTATTCTTTTTGGGGTTCATGCATCTTCTTAAATGTGTTTGTTTTTTTAACTAAATTTGAGAAAAATTCTACCATCTTTGAGTACTATTTTAATATCACATTCTTTTCTAGAATACTAAATATATGAATGTTAAATCTTTTTATTTAGCTACATAGGTGTCTCAGGCTATTTTAATTTTTTTCAGTGTATTTTCTCTGTTTTTGATATTGGGTACTTTATAATTCTGTCTTCAGTTTCAGTGAGTCTTTCCTTTCTTGTCTGCATTCTGTTATTGAGACTATCCAGTGACTGTTTTCCTTTCAGTTATTTTACTTTTCAGTTCTAAAAGTTCCATTTATTTCTTATTTATATCTTTTATTATTTACTGATACTTCTATTTTTTTTTATTTGCTTCAAGGATTTCTGTAATGGTTCACGGAAGCATTTTTTGACTGCTGATTTAAAAATTTTTTCAGATAATTCCAACCACTGCATCATCTTGGTGTTGATGTCTCTTGATTGTCTTTTTCTTGGGAACCTGAAAACAACAAAGTGGTGAATTCCCTGGATTTTTTTTTGCCTCATTATATTCCTGACTGGGTGTTGAAGAAGCCAACAACCTTAAAACATTAGTGAATATAGACAAAGAAAAAAAACCCACAGGACAATTGTGCTCTCCTGCACTTCATAGCCTAAAGATCAGAGTCATCATGTGTTGTTTTACCTATGGTGCCCAGTATTTTTTGTTGTATTTAGCAGGAAGACTAGAATACTTCATCCTATTCTGGAACCAGAAGTGCTAGTTTGAATGTTAATCACTGTCATATGTTAAATATGAATTATGACACTTCCTAGCTTCATTTAGATGAATGATAACCGTAAATTCTTTGAAGATGTTTAGAAAGTAGTAAAAGTTAAATGCCATGAGAAAAATTAAAATATGCTCAAAACTTTTAAAAAATCATCTATGAATACCAGAAGTTTAAATATATTAATTATAAGGCATATTATGTTAAAAGTTGCCAACCTGAGGTTAGAAGGAATCTGATATCACAGTAAAACAGTTACCTATAACATCTTACATTTTTATGAATGACCTTATTTATGAGAAAACCTTAATCTGATAATCTTATGTTTATTTTACAGAATATAAAACTAAGGTACAGAAGATTAAATAATGTATCCAAAGTGGCCACAAAATCTAGGGCAGAGTCCTACAGTTCAGTGCCTGGATTTTTCATTTTTACCATATTATGTTGTACATTCATATCTTTGGGTCCTTATACGTATTATTCTGAACTGTTCTTGCCTTACCTCCATGGCTGGAATGATCTTTTTTAAAAAATATATATTTTATTAATTATTTTATTAGAGTTGTCCCATTTTTTTCTCCTCTTTATTCCCCTCCACCCTGCACACCCACTCCTACCAGCATTCCCCCACTTAGTTCATGTCCATGGGTCGTACAATGTAAGTTCTTTGGCTTCTCCATTTCCTATACTATTCTTAACCTCCCCCTGTCTATTTTGTACCTACCATTTATGCTTCTTACTGCAGGGCAACCCACACCACTGTCTTGTGGTGGTGTGGCGGGGGAAGGGGTCTGAGGGGAACATGCTGCTTGCTTGGCTCTTGGCCGGCTTTCAGTTACTTCCCCTGCTGCCCACAAGCAAATTGGGCCCTTCTGGTGCTGATTCCTGGGTGGGTGGGTTTGTGTACATTCTAGGACCCTGTGGGTCTCTCAAACGAACTCTCCTGTGAAGCTGGCAGCTTCTCCTGGGGCTGGAAACCCCACAGGTTTTTACCAGAAGAGGTTTTGAGGCTTGCTTTCCCTGCTGGAACCCTGAGTTGCACGGTGTCTCTCACTCCCCTGTTGTTCCTTCTGGTTTATCTACATGCAAATGTGTGATCTCCTGCTCTGTCAACCACAGCCTTGCCACACATCCTCTCTTCCTGGCTGTCCATCTCCTCCCCTCTGTCCTGTCTGGATGAATGTTTCTTCTTTAACTCCTTGGTTGTCAGACTTCCATACAGTTTGATTTTCTGGCAGTTCTGGTTATTTTTTGTTTTTAAATTTGTTGTTGTCCTTCTTCTGGTGTGTGAGAAGAGAAAGTGTATCTACCTACGCCTCCATCTGGCCAGAAGTCACCTGGAATGATCTTTTAAAGGTCTTCCCTTTGGTAGCTTTCAAGATATCATTTGGTCCCCACAGAAATACGTAAAATCAATTGCTTTCTTTCTCTTCTTCAAATTTAATACTTATTTTAAATTTTACACTTTTTCAATACATAGGATAAAGTAAAAGCAGAGTTTCAAAACTTGTTTTTGACCAACCCAAGCAAAGCGTACTTAGGGTATTGTATATTATTTTATAATATTTTCTTTTTATTGCCTGGTTTATGGAAGTTATTTTGGAAGAATGAAGGCCAGGTAGAAATATGGTACTAATTTATACGTTAAAGCAATTCATATTCTATTTTTTAAACTTCCAAGAAAGTTTATACTTTATTTCTTAAATTTTTCTAAATTTTTATAAAAATTATTGTAGTTAAAATAAGAGAATAAAGTTTAAAAAGCCTTCTCCCATTTTTTTCCTTTTGTTTAGCATTTGTTTTCTGTGGACTATGAGTATAAAAATATTGAGGTAGAATTTTGGAAAATAAGAAAAGCATAAAAAAAGTATAATCACACATAAAATTTCACTGTAAAGAAATAGTTAACATTTTATCTCCTCATTTTGTTCTCTCTGCATATATTCTTGATAGATGATGTTTATACTCCTAATAATAGTATGTCCTGCTTTTTAATTACATTTATTTTCTTACTTTATTAAATATTTTAAGAAAATATGAATTTTCATGGACACATAGCATTCTATTAAAAATATACATCATCAATTAGCCATTATCCTGTTTTAATACATTTGGGAGGTTTCTATGTTTTCATTACTGTAGATAGTGCTACTGTGAGCCTTCTGGTCCACAAATCTGTCCACTTTTCTGCTTAACTTAGTCTTTACAAGTCCCCAGAAGTGCTATTCTTGGATGAATATGTGTAAACATCTTTAAGATTTTTATACTGCAGTTTAAATAAATAAAAATAAAAAATCATCTAGTACAGTGCCTTACCAGTAGGCACTCCAATATTGACTCTTTCTTAACGATAGAAATTTTGCAGTGTATTTGTCATTGCATAGTGATAGGGTTTCATCATGATGGGGTTTTTCTAGTATCAGCCTTTCCTTTCTTTCTTCCTTTCCTACTCCTCCTCTCCTCTCCTCTCCTCTCCTCTC